>JAUMJJ010000703.1:0-74411 GCA_033556795.1 Tapera naevia | reverse complement strand
AGAAAAAAAACTGATTATGGGGAAAATGAAGCCAGTTTGTGGGGAAAAAGCCGTTTTTGAATATAATAAACCCAGTTATGGGGAAAATGAACCAGTAATGGGGAAAAAACCGATTATGGGGAAAATGAACAGAGTTTGGGGGGGGAAAACCCATTTTTTAGGGAAAGGAACACAGTTAAGGTGGAAAGAAACAGATTCTGTGGAAAATGAAATTGTAGGGAAATGAACCCAGTTTTGCTGGAATAAAACATATTTTGTGGAAAATGAGGGTTTTTTTCTCCCCCCGACTGGATTCATTTTCCCCAAAATCGGGTTTTTTTCCTCCCAAATTGGGTTCATTTTCCCCAAAATCCTTTTTTTCCCACAAAAACTGGGTGCATTTTCACACAAATCAGGTTTTCCCCTCCAAACTGATTACATTTTCCAAAAATCTTCTATTTCCACTCCACACTGGGTTTATTTTCCCCAAAATCATTTTTTTCCCCATTACTGGATTCATTTCCCCAAAATCGGTTTTTTTCCACCAAAACTGAGTTCATTTTCCCGAAATCGTTTCCCCCCCTCCCCCCCCCCAAAAAAAAAACTGGCTGCATTTTCACACAAATGAGATTTTCCCCTCCAAACTGATTTCATTTTCCCCCAAATCCGGGTTTATTTCCCAATTACTGGGTTCATTTCCCCAAAATAATTTTTTCCCAAAGCACTGTTCATTTTCCCCAAAATCGATTTTTTTCCACCAAAACAGAGACCATTTACCTACAAGTTGGGTTTTCCCCCCAAACTGTGTTCATTTTCCCCCAAATTAGGGTTTTTTACAAAATTTTACAAAATTACTGGGTTAATTTTCCCCAAAATCACTTCGCCCCCCCCCCCCCCCCCCAAACTGGATGCATTTTCATACAAATCAGGTTTTTTCCCCCCCAAAGTGGGTTAATTTTCACCATAATCAGCTTCTTTCCTCCCAAACTCGGTTCATTTCCCTACAAGTTGGTTTCCTCCGCCCAAAACTTTGTTCATTTTCCCCAAAATTCGATTTTTTTAACCCAATTACTGGGTTCATTTTCCCAAAATATTTTTTTTCCCCAAAACTGGGTTCATTTTCCTTAAAAACGGGTTTTTCTGCCAAAACTGGGTTCATTTTCCGCATAATCAGCATTTTTCCTCCGAAACTAGGTTCATTTTCCACAAAATCCTTATTTCCCCCCAAAACTGGGTTTATTTTCACACAAATCAGGTTTTCCCCTCAAAACAGTATTCATTTTCTCTAAAATCTTCTATTTCCACTCCACACTTGGTTCATTTTCCCAAAAACAGATTTTTCCCCCAAAACTGGGTCCATTTTCCCTAAATTCGGGTTTTTTTCCACCAAAACTCGGTTCATTTCCCTAGAAGTTGGTTTTTTCCCCCCAACTTTGTTCATTTTCCCCAAAATTCGGTTTTTTTACCCAATTACTGGGTTCGTTTTCTCCAAAATAATTGTTTTCCCCAAAACTGGGTTCATTTTCTGCATAATCAGTTTTTCCCTCTGAAACTGGATTCATTTTCCACAAAATTCGGGAAATGAACTGAGTTTTGGTGGAAAAAAACTGACTTTGGGGAAAATGAACCCAGTTAGGGAGGAAAAAATCCGATTTTGGGCAAATTACCCCAATTATGGGGGGAAAAAAAAATAATTTTCGGGAAATGAACCAAGTAATTGGAAAACCCGGATTCTGGGGAAAAATGAACACAGTTTGGGAGGAAAGAAGCTGATTATGGGGAAAATGAAACCAGTTTTGGGGGGAAAAAACATTTTTGGTGAAAATGAACCCAGTTTTGAAGGAAAAAAAAAGATTTTGGGGAAATAAAGCCAGTAACTGGTTCAAAAATCCATATGTTGGGAAAATGAACACAATTTGGTGGGGAAAACCGATATGTAGGGAAATAAACCCATTTTTGGTGGAAAAAACATATTTTGAGGAAAATGAACCCAGTTTTTTTGGGGAAAAAATTATTTTGGGGAAAATGAACCCAGTTTGGGAGGAGAGAAGCTGATTATGGGGGAAATGAACCCAGTTTGGGGGGGGGGGGGAAATATTTTGTGAAATAAAGCCAGTAATTGGTAAAAACCCCGGATTTTGGAGAAAAATGAACCCAGTCTGGTGGGGAAAACCCAATTTGTAGGGAAATAAACCCAGTTTTGTGGAAAAAATATATTTTGGGGAAAATGAACGCAGTAATGGGGAAAAATCCTGATTTTGGGGAAAATGAACCAGTGCGGAGTGGAAATAGAAGATTTTGAGGAAAATGAAATCAGTTTGGAGGGGACAACCTGATTTGTGTGAAAATGTACCCAGTTTTGGGGGTTAATAGGGATTTTCTGGAAAATGAACCTAGTTTTGGAGGGAAAAAAATTCTGATTATACGGAAAATGAACCCAGTTTTGGGGGAAAAATCCATTTTTAAGGAAAATGAACCAGTTTGGGGGAAAAAAATTATTTGGGGAAAATGAACCCAGTAATCGGGTAAAAAACCCGATTTTTTTGGAAAATGAACAGAGTTTGGGGGGGGGGGGGACACCAACTTGTAGGGAAATGAACCGAGTTTTGCTCGAAAAAAAACAACTTTGGGGAAAATCAACCCAGTTTAGGAGGGAAAAAAACGATTTTGGGGAAAATGAACCCAGTTTTGGGGGAAAAAACCCGATTTTGGGAAATGAGACCCAGTAATGGGAAAAAACCTGATTTTGGGGAAAATGAACACTGTTTGGAGGGGAAAACTTGATTTGTGTGAAAATGCACCCAGTGTTTTGAAGAAAAAAAGGATTTTGGGGAAAATGAACCCAGTTTGGGAGGAGAGAAGCTGATTATGGGGAAAATGAACCCAGTTTTGGGGGGAAAAAATATTTTGTGGGAAATAAAGCCAGTAATTGGGTAAAAACCCCGGATTTTGGAGAAAAATTAACCCAGTCTGGTGGGGAAAACCCAATTTGTAGGAAATAAACCAGTTTTGTGGAAAAAATATATTTTGGGGAAAATGAACGCAGTAATGGGGAAAAATCCTGATTTTGGGGAAAATGACCAAGTGCGAAGTGGAAATAGAATATTTGAGGAAAATGAAATCAGTTTGGAGGGGACAACCTGATTTGTGTGAAAATGTACCCAGTTTTGGGGGGGGGGGGAAGGATTTTGTGGAAAATGAACCTAGTTTTGGAGGAAAAAATCTGATTATGCGGAAAATGAACCCCTTTTGGGGGGAAAAATGATTTTGGGGGAAATGAACCCAGTAATGGGGAAAAAAAATGATTTTGGGGAAAATGAACCCAGTGTGGAATGGAAATAGAAGATTTTGGGGAAAATGAAATCAGATAGGAGGGGAAAACCTGATTTTTGTGAAAATGAACTGAGTTTTGGGGGGAAATAAGGATTTTATGTAAAATGAACCTATTTTCGGAGGAAAAAAGCTGATTATGTGGAAAATGAACCCAGTTTTGCGGTAAAACCTGTTTTCAAGGAAAATGAACCCAGTTTTGGGGAAAAAAATGATTTTGGGGAAAATGAACCCAGTGATCGGGTAAAAACCCGGATTTTGGGAAAATGAACACAGTTTGTTGGGGAAAACCTAATATGTAGGGAAATAAACCCAGTTTGGTGGAAAAAACATATTTTGGGGAAAATGAACCCAGTTTTGGCGTAAAAAAATGATTTTGGAAAAATTAACCCCACTTTGTGAGAAAAAACCCTGATTTTGGAGAAAATGACCCAGTAATGGGGAAAAATCCTGATTTTGGGGAAAATGAACCAAGTGCGGAGTGGAAATAGAAGGTTTTGAGGAAAATGAAATCAGTTTGGACGGGACAACCTGATTTGTGTGAAAATGTACCCAGTTTTGGGGTTAATAGGGATTTTGCGGAAAATGAACCTAGTTTCGGAGGAAAAAATCTGATTATACGGAAAATGAACACAGTTTTGGGGGAAAAAAACGTTTTTAAGGAAAATGAACCCAGTTTTTGGGGAAAAAATTATTTTGGGGAAAATGAACGCAGTAATTGGGTAAAAAAACCCGAATTTTGGGGAAAATCAGCAGAGTTGGGGGGGGGGAAGACTTGTAGAGAAATGAACCGACTTTTGCTGTAAAAAAACCGACTTTGGGGAAAATCAACCCAGTTTGGGAGGAAAAAATCCGATTTTGGGGCAAATGAACACTGGAGGGGAAAAAACCTGGTTTTGGGGAAAATGAACACTGGAGGGGAAAACTAGATTTGTGTGAAAATGCACCCTGTGTTTTGTGGAAAAAAAGGATTTTGGGGAAAATGAACCCAGTTTAGGAAGAAAGAAGCTGATTATGGGGAAAATTAACCCAGTTTGGAGGGGATAACACGTTTTTGATTTAAAATGAACCCAGTTTTGAGGGAAAAAAAAATTTTTTTGGAAATAAAGCCAGTAATTGGGGCTTCTCCAAAACAACCAGGTTTTGGAGAAAATGAACACAATTTGGTGGGGAAAACCCAATATTTAGGGAAATAAACCCAGTTTTGTGGAAAAAAAACATATTTTGGGGAAAATGAACACAGTTTTGGGGGAAAAAATGGTTTTGGGGAAAATGATCCCAGTAATGGAGAAAAAATCCTGATTTTGGGGAAAATGAACCCAGTGTGGAGTGGAAATTGAAGATTTTGGGGAAAATGAAATCAGTTTGGAGGGGAAAACCTGATTTGTGTAAAAATGTACCCAGTTTTTGGGGGAGAAAAAGGATTTTGGGTAAAATGAACCCAGTGTGGAGTGGAAATAGAAGATTTTGGAGAAAATGAACACTGTTTGGAGGGGAACACCTGATTTTGGAGAAAAAGCATCCAGTTTTGGGGGGAAATAAGGATTTTGTGGAAAATGAATATAGTTTCGGAGGATAAAAACTATTTATGCAGAAAATGAACCCAGTTTTGGGTAAAAGACCCGTTTTTAAGGAAAATGAACCCAATTTTGGGGAAAAAAATTTATTTTGGGAAAATGAACCCAGTAATTGGGTAAAAAACCCGAATTTTGGGAAAATGAACCCCGTTTGGGAGGAAAAAAAACCCGATTATGGGAAAAATGAACCCAGTTTTGGGGGAAAAAATTATTTTGAGGAAAATGAAATCAGTTTTGGAAAAAAATTATTTTGGGGAAAATGAACCCAGTAATGGGGAAAAAAAAAATGATTTTGGGGAAAATGAACCCAGTTTTGGGGAAAACCCCGGATTTGGGGGAAAATGAACCCAGTTTGGGGAAAAAATGATTTTGGGGAAAATGAACCCAGTAATGGAGAAAAAATCCTGATTTTGGGGAAAATGAACCCAGTGTGGAGTGGAAATAGAAGATTTTGGGGAAAATGAAATCAGTTTGGAGGGGAACACCTGATTTTGGAGAAAAAGCATCCAGTTTTGGGGGGAAATAAGGATTTTGTGGAAAATGAATATAGTTTCGGAGGATAAAAACTATTTATGCAGAAAATGAACCCAGTTTTGGGTAAAAAACCCGTTTTTAAGGAAAATGAACCCAATTTTGGGAAAAAAAATTATTTTTGGGAAAATGAACCCAGTAATTGGGTAAAAAACCCGAATTTTGGGGAAAATGAACCCCGTTTGGGAGGAAAAAAACCCGATTATGGGAAAAATGAACCCAGTTTTGGGGAAAAAATTATTTTGAGGAAAATGAAATCAGTTTTGGGGAAAAAATTATTTTGGGGAAAATGAACCCAGTAATGGGGAAAAAAAACCTGATTTTGGGGAAAATGAACCCAGTGTTTCAGAGGAAATAGAAGATTTTGGGGGAAAAAAATCAAAAATTCACCAAAAATTTCACCAAAATCATTATTTCCCTCCCAAAACTGGATTCATTTCCCCCCAAATCAGATTTTTTCCTCCCAAACCGGGTTCATTTTCCCCAAAATCCTATTTTTCACCCAAAACTGGGTGCATATTCACACAAATCAGGTTTTCCCCTCCTAAAACGGTTCATTTTCCACAAAAGCTTCTATTTCCACTCCACACTGGGTTCATTTTCCCCATAATCAGGGTTTATTCCCAATTACTGTGTTCACTTTCTCAAAAATCCTTTTACCCCCCCCCCCCCCCCCCCCTCAAAAATGGGTTCATTTATCTCAAAAACTAACCCCTTGATTTTAAAGAATCCTGGAATTTCCTTCCATGAATAGCTGCCAAAGAGAAAGCTTTTTACCGGCAGGGTATTCCTCTCTCGAAGGCTTACAAATACAGGCAAAGTGAGGATCTGCTCCTGCTTTCTTGAGCAGCCTTCACAGTGTTTCCCCGGCTTTCACACCACATTCCGGCTGCAAACATTACGTTGGTCCGGAGACAGCGCCTTTCTTGCCGGCTGGCTCTCTAAACTGAAACCGCTCAGAAAGCTGTCACTGGCCGCGGTTTCACAGACATCTCGGCTGTCTGCTCCTTACCGCTCTGAGGAGCAGTCATTTCAGATATCTAGCATCACATCACAGCGCATGCAGATGAGTCTAAAATCTTTCTCTCTTAGAAACTTGCTATTTATGAAAATTGTTTTAGCATGACTTTTCATCTTCTAACAATGTAATTAAAGGGAATATTATCAGATGATCTGCTCGTGCTTCAAGGACGAAGGATCCCTGTTTTCCAGTGTAGTCTCATCAGCCTCTGCAAACTCTTTCTACTGAAACAGCAGGCAGGGAATCCACAGCACATTCTCTGAACGGCACGGTTTTGTGTTTCTCCAAAGGAGAGCAGAAACTAAGCCCTTGATTTTAAAGAATCACAGAATGTTCTTCCATGAATCGCTGCTAGAAGAGAAAGCATTTTAGCGGCAGGCCATTCCTCTCTCGAAGGCTGACAAATACAGGCAAACAGTCGAGCTGCTTTTGCTTTCTTGCGCAGCCTTCACAGTGTAGCCCCGGCTTTCACAGTAGGCTTGAGCTGCAAACATTACGTTGTTCGGGAGACAGTGCCTTCTCTTACCGGCTAGCTCTCTAAACTGAAGCCGGTCGGAAAGCTGCCTCTCGCCGCGGTTCTACAGACATCCCGGCGGTCTGCTGCTTGCCTCCCTGACGAACAGTCTTTTCCGATTTCTAGCAGCATATTAAAGCGCGCCCACAGCAGTCTAAAATCTTGCCTCCTACCCACCCCCGAATTTTCTATTTTGGAAATGTTTTAGCATGACATCTAATCTCCTAACAATGTATTTAAAAGACAAATAATCGGATGATCTGTTCGTGTTCAAGGACGAGAGATCCCTTTTTTTCCTGTCCATTCCCTTCAGCCTCTGCAATCTGTTTCTGATGAAACTTGTTACAACAGCCGGCAGCGAATTCACACACATTCTCTGAACTGCACGGTTTTGTTTTTCCTCCAAGGGAGTGCAGAAACTAACCCTTGGATTTTAAAGAATCCTGGAATTTCCTTCCATGAATAGCTGCCAGAAGAGAAAGCTTTTTACCGGCAGGGTATTCCTCTCTCGAAGGCTTACAATTACAGGCAAAGAGAGGATCTGCTCCTGCTTTCTTGAGCAGCCTTCACAGTGTTTCCCCGGCTTTCACACCACATTCCGGCTGCAAACATTACGTTGGTCCGGAGACAGCGCCTTCTCTTACCGGCTAGCTCTCTAAACTGAAGCCGGTCGGAAAGCTGCCTCTGCCCGCGGTTCTAAAGACATCCCGGCGGTCTTCTTCTTGCCTCCCTGACGAACAGTCATTTCAGATTTTGGGAGGAATTAACCCAGTTTGGGAGAAAAAAAACTGAGTATGGGGAAAATGAAGCCAGTTTATGGGGAAAAAGCCGTTTTTGAATATAATAAACCCAGTTATGGGGAAAATGAACCAGTAATGGGGAAAAAACCGATTATGGGGAAAATGAACAGAGTTTGGGGGGGGGGGAACCCATTTTTTAGGGAAAGGAACACAGTTAAGGTGGAAAGAAACAGATTCTGTGGAAAATGAAATTGTAGGGAAATGAACCCAGTTTTGCTGGAATAAAACATATTTTGTGGAAAATGAGGGTTTTTTTCTCCCCCCGACTGGATTCATTTTCCCCAAAATCGGGTTTTTTTCCTCCCAAATTGGGTTCATTTTCCCCAAAATCCTTTTTTTTCCCACAAAAACTGGGTGCATTTTCACACAAATCAGGTTTTCCCCTCCAAACTGATTACATTTTCCAAAAATCTTCTATTTCCACTCCACACTGGGTTTATTTTCCCCAAAATCATTTTTTTCCCCATTACTGGATTCATTTCCCCAAAATCGGTTTTTTTCCACCAAAACTGAGTTCATTTTCCCGAAATCGTTTCCCCCCCTCCCCCCCCAAAAAAAAAAACTGGCTGCATTTTCACACAAATGAGATTTTCCCCTCCAAACTGATTTCATTTTCCCCCAAATCCGGGTTTATTTCCCAATTATTGGGTTCATTTCCCCAAAATAATTTTTTCCCAAAGCACTGTTCATTTTCCCCAAAATCGATTTTTTTCCACCAAAACAGAGACCATTTACCTACAAGTTGGGTTTTCCCCCCAAACTGTGTTCATTTTCCCCCAAATTAGGGTTTTTTACAAAATTTTACAAAATTACTGGGTTAATTTTCCCCAAAATCACTTCGCCACCCCCCCAAACTGGATGCATTTTCATACAAATCAGGTTTTTTCCCCCCCAAAGTGGGTTAATTTTCACCATAATCAGCTTCTTTCCTCCCAAACTCGGTTCATTTCCCTACAAGTTGGTTTCCTCCGCCCAAAACTTTGTTCATTTTCCCCAAAATTCGATTTTTTTAACCCAATTACTGGGTTCATTTTCCCAAAATATTTTTTTTCCCCAAAACTGGGTTCATTTTCCTTAAAAACGGGTTTTTCTGCCAAAACTGGGTTCATTTTCCGCATAATCAGCATTTTTCCTCCAAAACTAGGTTCATTTTCCACAAAATCCTTATTTCCCCCCAAAACTGGGTTTATTTTCACACAAATCAGGTTTTCCCCTCAAAACAGTATTCATTTTCCCCAAAATCTTCTATTTCCACTCCACACTTGGTTCATTTTCCCCAAAAACAGATTTTTCCCCCCCAAACTTTGTTCATTTTCCCCAAAATTCGTTTTTTTTACCCAATTACTGGGTTCGTTTTCTCCAAAATAATTGTTTTCCCCAAAACTGGGTTCATTTTCTGCATAATCAGTTTTTCCCTCTGAAACTGGGTTCATTTTCCACAAAATTCGGGAAATGAACTGAGTTTTGGTGGAAAAAAACTGACTTTGGGGAAAATGAACCCAGTTAGGGAGGAAAAAATCCGATTTTGGGGCAAATTACCCCAATTATGGGGGAAAAAAAAATAATTTTCGGGAAATGAACCCAGTAATTGGAAAACCCGGATTCTGGGGAAAATGAACACAGTTTGGGAGGAAAGAAGCTGATTATGGGGAAAATGAAACCAGTTTTGGGGGAAAAAAACATTTTTGGTGAAAATGAACCCAGTTTTGAAGGAAAAAAAAAAGATTTTTGGGAAATAAAGCCAGTAACTGGTTCAAAAATCCATATGTTGGGGAAAATGAACACAATTTGGTGGGGAAAACCCGATATGTAGGGAAATAAACCCATTTTTGGTGTAAAAAACATATTTTGAGGAAAATGAACCCAGTTTTTTTGGGGAAAAAATTATTTTGGGGAAAATGAACCCAGTTTGGGAGGAGAGAAGCTGATTATGGGGGAAATGAACCCAGTTTGGGGGGGAAAAAATATTTTGTGGAAATAAAGCCAGTAATTGGGTAAAAACCCCGGATTTTGGAGAAAAATGAACCCAGTCTGGTGGGGAAAACCCAATTTGTAGGGAAATAAACCCAGTTTTGTGGAAAAAATATATTTTGGGGAAAATGAACGCAGTAATGGGGAAAAATTCTGATTTTGGGGAAAATGAACCAAGTGCGGAGTGGAAATAGAAGATTTTGAGGAAAATGAAATCAGTTTGGAGGGGACAACCTGATTTGTGTGAAAATGTACCCAGTTTTGGGGGTTAATAGGGATTTTCTGGAAAATGAACCTAGTTTTGGAGGAAAAAATCTGATTATGCGGAAAATGAACCCCTTTTGGGGGGGAAAATGATTTTGGGGGAAATGAACGCAGTAATTGGGTAAAAAACTCTAATTTGGGGGAAAATGGAACCAGTTTGGTAGGGAAAACCAAATTTGTAGGGAAGTGAACCCATTTTTGGTGGAAAAAACCATATTTTGGGGAAAATGGACACAGTTTTGGGGGGAAAAAATGATTTTGGGGAAAATGAACCCAGTTTTTGGGGGAGAAAAAGGATTTTGGGGAAAATGAACCCAGTGTGGAATGGAAATAGAAGATTTTGGGGAAAATGAAATCAGATAGGAGGGGAAAACCTGATTTTTGTGAAAATGAACTGAGTTTTGGGGGGAAATAAGGATTTTATGTAAAATGAACCTATTTTCGGAGGAAAAAAGCTGATTATGTGGAAAATGAACCCAGTTTTGCGGAAAAACCTGTTTTCAAGGAAAATGAACCCAGTTTTGGGGAAAAAAATGATTTTGGGGAAAATGAACCCAGTGATCGGGTAAAAAACCCGGATTTTGGGGAAAATGAACACAGTTTGTTGGGGAAAACCTAATATGTAGGGAAATAAACCCAGTTTTGGTGGAAAAAACATATTTTGGGGAAAATGAACCCAGTTTTGGGGTAAAAAAAATGATTTTTGGAAAAATTAACCCACTTTGTGAGAAAAAACCCTGATTTTGGAGAAAATGAACCCAGTAATGGGGAAAAATCCTGATTTTGGGGAAAATGAACCAAGTGCGGAGTGGAAATAGAAGGTTTTGAGGAAAATGAAATCAGTTTGGACGGGACAACCTGATTTGTGTGAAAATGTACCCAGTTTTGGGGGTTAATAGGGATTTTGCAGAAAATGAACCTAGTTTCGGAGGAAAAATTCTGATTATACGGAAAATGAACACATTTTTGGAGGAAAAAAACGTTTTTAAGGAAAATGAACCCAGTTTTTTGGGAAAAATTATTTTGGGGAAAATGAACGCAGTAATTGGGTAAAAAAAACCCGAATTTTGGGGAAAATCAGCAGAGTTGGGGGGGGGGGGAAGACTTGTAGAGAAATGAACCGACTTTTGCTGTAAAAAAACCGACTTTGGGGAAAATCAACCCAGTTTGGGAGGAAAAAATCCGATTTTGGGGCAAATGAACACTGGAGGGGAAAAAAACCTGGTTTTGGGGAAAATGAACACTGGAGGGGAAAACTAGATTTGTGTGAAAATGCACCCAGTGTTTTGTGGAAAAAAAGGATTTTGGGGAAAATGAACCCAGTTTAGGAAGAAAGAAGCTGATTATGGGGAAAATTAACCCAGTTTGGAGGGGATAACCCGTTTTTGATTTAAAATGAACCCAGTTTTGAGGGAAAAAAAATTTTTTTGGGAAATAAAGCCAGTAATTGGGGCTTCTCCAAAACAACCAGGTTTTGGAGAAAATGAACACAATTTGGTGGGGAAAACCCAATATTTAGGGAAATAAACCCAGTTTTGGTGGAAAAAAAACATATTTTGGGGAAAATGAACACAGTTTTGGGGGAAAAAATGGTTTTGGGGAAAATGATCCCAGTAATGGAGAAAAAATCCTGATTTTGGGGAAAATGAACCCAGTGTGGAGTGGAAATTGAAGATTTTGGGGAAAATGAAATCAGTTTGGAGGGGAAAACCTGATTTGTGTGAAAATGTACCCAGTTTTTGGGGGAGAAAAAGGATTTTGGGTAAAATGAACCCAGTGTGGAGTGGAAATAGAAGATTTTGGAGAAAATGAACACTGTTTGGAGGGGAACACCTGATTTTGGAGAAAAAGCATCCAGTTTTGGGGGGAAATAAGGATTTTGTGGAAAATGAATATAGTTTCGGAGGATAAAAACTATTTATGCAGAAAATGAACCCAGTTTTGGGTAAAAAAACCCGTTTTTAAGGAAAATGAACCCAATTTTGGGGAAAAAAATTTATTTTGGGAAAATGAACCCAGTAATTGGGTAAAAAACCCGAATTTTGGGGAAAATGAACCCCGTTTGGGAGGAAAAAAACCCGATTATGGGAAAAATGAACCCAGTTTTGGGGAAAAAATTATTTTGAGGAAAATGAAATCAGTTTTGGGAAAAAAATGATTTTGGGGAAAATGAACCCAGTAATGGAGGAAAAATCCTGATTTTGGGGAAAATGAACCCAGTGTGGAGTGGAAATAGAAGATTTTGGGGAAAATGAAATCAGTTTGGAGGGGAACACCTGATTTTGGAGAAAAGGCATCCAGTTTTGGGGGGAAATAAGGATTTTGTGGAAAATGAATATAGTTTCGGAGGATAAAAGCTATTTATGCAGAAAATGAACCCAGTTTTGGGTAAAAAAACCCGTTTTTAAAGAAAATGAACCCAATTTTGGGAAAAAAAATTATTTTTGGGAAAATGAACCCAGTAATTGGGTAAAAAACCCGAATTTTGGGGAAAATGAAACCCGTTTGGGAGGAAAAAAACCCGATTATGGGAAAAATGAACCCAGTTTTGGGGAAAAAATTATTTTGGGGAAAATGAACCCAGTTTTGGGGAAAAAATTATTTTGGGGAAAATGAAATCAGTTTTGGGGAAAAAATTATTTTGGGGAAAATGAACCCAGTAATGGGGAAAGAAAAACTGATTTTGGGGAAAATGAACCCAGTGTTTCAGAGGAAATAGAAGATTTTGGGGGAAAAAAATCAAAAATTCACCAAAAATTTCACCAAAATCATTATTTCCCTCCCAAAACTGGATTCATTTCCCCCAAAATCAGATTTTTTCCTCCCAAACCGGGTTCATTTTCCCCAAAATCCTATTTTTCACCCAAAACTGGGTGCATATTCACACAAATCAGGTTTTCCCCTCCTAAAACGGTTCATTTTCCACAAAAGCTTCTATTTCCACTCCACACTGGCTTCATTTTCCCCATAATCAGGGTTTATTCCCAATTACTGTGTTCACTTTCTCAAAAATCCTTTTACCACCCCCCTCCCCCCCTCAAAAATGGGTTCATTTATTTCAAAAACTAACCCCTTGATTTTAAAGAATCCTGGAATTTCCTTCCATGAATAGCTGCCAAAGAGAAAGCTTTTTACCGGCAGGGTATTCCTCTCTCGAAGGCTTACAAATACAGGCAAAGTGAGGATCTGCTCCTGCTTTCTTGAGCAGCCTTCACAGTGTTTCCCCGGCTTTCACACCACATTCCGGCTGCAAACATTACGTTGGTCCGGAGACAGCGCCTTTCTTGCCGGCTGGCTCTCTAAACTGAAACCGCTCAGAAAGCTGTCTCTGGCCGCGGTTTCACAGACATCTCGGCTGTCTGCTCCTTACCGCTCTGAGGAGCAGTCATTTCAGATATCTAGCATCACATCACAGCGCATGCAGATGAGTCTAAAATCTTTCTCTCTTAGAAACTTGCTATTTATGAAAATTGTTTTAGCATGACTTTTCATCTTCTAACAATGTAATTAAAGGGAATATTATCAGATGATCTGCTCGTGCTTCAAGGACGAAGGATCCCTGTTTTCCAGTGTAGTCTCATCAGCCTCTGCAAACTCTTTCTACTGAAACAGCAGGCAGGGAATCCACAGCACATTCTCTGAACGGCACGGTTTTGTGTTTCTCCAAAGGAGAGCAGAAACTAAGCCCTTGATTTTAAAGAATCACAGAATGTTCTTCCATGAATCGCTGCTAGAAGAGAAAGCATTTTAGCGGCAGGCCATTCCTCTCTCGAAGGCTGACAAATACAGGCAAACAGTCGAGCTGCTTTTGCTTTCTTGCGCAGCCTTCACAGTGTAGCCCCGGCTTTCACAGTAGGCTTGAGCTGCAAACATTACGTTGTTCGGGAGACAGTGCCTTCTCTTACCGGCTAGCTCTCTAAACTGAAGCCGGTCGGAAAGCTGCCTCTCGCCGCGGTTCTACAGACATCCCGGCGGTCTGCTGCTTGCCTCCCTGACGAACAGTCTTTTCCGATTTCTAGCAGCATATTAAAGCGCGCCCACAGCAGTCTAAAATCTTGCCTCCTACCCACCCCCGAATTTTCTATTTTGGAAATGTTTTAGCATGACATCTAATCTCCTAACAATGTATTTAAAAGACAAATAATCGGATGATCTGTTCGTGTTCAAGGACGAGAGATCCCTTTTTTTCCTGTCCATTCCCTTCAGCCTCTGCAATCTGTTTCTGATGAAACTTGTTACAACAGCCGGCAGCGAATTCACACACATTCTCTGAACTGCACGGTTTTGTTTTTCCTCCAAGGGAGTGCAGAAACTAACCCTTGGATTTTAAAGAATCCTGGAATTTCCTTCCATGAATAGCTGCCAGAAGAGAAAGCTTTTTACCGGCAGGGTATTCCTCTCTCGAAGGCTTACAATTACAGGCAAAGAGAGGATCTGCTCCTGCTTTCTTGAGCAGCCTTCACAGTGTTTCCCCGGCTTTCACACCACATTCCGGCTGCAAACATTACGTTGGTCCGGAGACAGCGCCTTCTCTTACCGGCTAGCTCTCTAAACTGAAGCCGGTCGGAAAGCTGCCTCTGCCCGCGGTTCTAAAGACATCCCGGCGGTCTTCTTCTTGCCTCCCTGACGAACAGTCATTTCAGATTTTGGGAGGAATTAACCCAGTTTGGGAGAAAAAAAACTGAGTATGGGGAAAATGAAGCCAGTTTATGGGGAAAAAGCCGTTTTTGAATATAATAAACCCAGTTATGGGGAAAATGAACCAGTAATGGGGAAAAAACCGATTATGGGGAAAATGAACAGAGTTTGGGGGGGGGGGAACCCATTTTTTAGGGAAAGGAACACAGTTAAGGTGGAAAGAAACAGATTCTGTGGAAAATGAAATTGTAGGGAAATGAACCCAGTTTTGCTGGAATAAAACATATTTTGTGGAAAATGAGGGTTTTTTTCTCCCCCCGACTGGATTCATTTTCCCCAAAATCGGGTTTTTTTCCTCCCAAATTGGGTTCATTTTCCCCAAAATCCTTTTTTTTCCCACAAAAACTGGGTGCATTTTCACACAAATCAGGTTTTCCCCTCCAAACTGATTACATTTTCCAAAAATCTTCTATTTCCACTCCACACTGGGTTTATTTTCCCCAAAATCATTTTTTTCCCCATTACTGGATTCATTTCCCCAAAATCGGTTTTTTTCCACCAAAACTGAGTTCATTTTCCCGAAATCGTTTCCCCCCCTCCCCCCCCAAAAAAAAAAACTGGCTGCATTTTCACACAAATGAGATTTTCCCCTCCAAACTGATTTCATTTTCCCCCAAATCCGGGTTTATTTCCCAATTATTGGGTTCATTTCCCCAAAATAATTTTTTCCCAAAGCACTGTTCATTTTCCCCAAAATCGATTTTTTTCCACCAAAACAGAGACCATTTACCTACAAGTTGGGTTTTCCCCCCAAACTGTGTTCATTTTCCCCCAAATTAGGGTTTTTTACAAAATTTTACAAAATTACTGGGTTAATTTTCCCCAAAATCACTTCGCCACCCCCCCAAACTGGATGCATTTTCATACAAATCAGGTTTTTTCCCCCCCAAAGTGGGTTAATTTTCACCATAATCAGCTTCTTTCCTCCCAAACTCGGTTCATTTCCCTACAAGTTGGTTTCCTCCGCCCAAAACTTTGTTCATTTTCCCCAAAATTCGATTTTTTTAACCCAATTACTGGGTTCATTTTCCCAAAATATTTTTTTTCCCCAAAACTGGGTTCATTTTCCTTAAAAACGGGTTTTTCTGCCAAAACTGGGTTCATTTTCCGCATAATCAGCATTTTTCCTCCAAAACTAGGTTCATTTTCCACAAAATCCTTATTTCCCCCCAAAACTGGGTTTATTTTCACACAAATCAGGTTTTCCCCTCAAAACAGTATTCATTTTCCCCAAAATCTTCTATTTCCACTCCACACTTGGTTCATTTTCCCCAAAAACAGATTTTTCCCCCCCAAACTTTGTTCATTTTCCCCAAAATTCGTTTTTTTTACCCAATTACTGGGTTCGTTTTCTCCAAAATAATTGTTTTCCCCAAAACTGGGTTCATTTTCTGCATAATCAGTTTTTCCCTCTGAAACTGGGTTCATTTTCCACAAAATTCGGGAAATGAACTGAGTTTTGGTGGAAAAAAACTGACTTTGGGGAAAATGAACCCAGTTAGGGAGGAAAAAATCCGATTTTGGGGCAAATTACCCCAATTATGGGGGAAAAAAAAATAATTTTCGGGAAATGAACCCAGTAATTGGAAAACCCGGATTCTGGGGAAAATGAACACAGTTTGGGAGGAAAGAAGCTGATTATGGGGAAAATGAAACCAGTTTTGGGGGAAAAAAACATTTTTGGTGAAAATGAACCCAGTTTTGAAGGAAAAAAAAAAGATTTTTGGGAAATAAAGCCAGTAACTGGTTCAAAAATCCATATGTTGGGGAAAATGAACACAATTTGGTGGGGAAAACCCGATATGTAGGGAAATAAACCCATTTTTGGTGTAAAAAACATATTTTGAGGAAAATGAACCCAGTTTTTTTGGGGAAAAAATTATTTTGGGGAAAATGAACCCAGTTTGGGAGGAGAGAAGCTGATTATGGGGGAAATGAACCCAGTTTGGGGGGGAAAAAATATTTTGTGGAAATAAAGCCAGTAATTGGGTAAAAACCCCGGATTTTGGAGAAAAATGAACCCAGTCTGGTGGGGAAAACCCAATTTGTAGGGAAATAAACCCAGTTTTGTGGAAAAAATATATTTTGGGGAAAATGAACGCAGTAATGGGGAAAAATTCTGATTTTGGGGAAAATGAACCAAGTGCGGAGTGGAAATAGAAGATTTTGAGGAAAATGAAATCAGTTTGGAGGGGACAACCTGATTTGTGTGAAAATGTACCCAGTTTTGGGGGTTAATAGGGATTTTCTGGAAAATGAACCTAGTTTTGGAGGAAAAAATCTGATTATGCGGAAAATGAACCCCTTTTGGGGGGGAAAATGATTTTGGGGGAAATGAACGCAGTAATTGGGTAAAAAACTCTAATTTGGGGGAAAATGGAACCAGTTTGGTAGGGAAAACCAAATTTGTAGGGAAGTGAACCCATTTTTGGTGGAAAAAACCATATTTTGGGGAAAATGGACACAGTTTTGGGGGGAAAAAATGATTTTGGGGAAAATGAACCCAGTTTTTGGGGGAGAAAAAGGATTTTGGGGAAAATGAACCCAGTGTGGAATGGAAATAGAAGATTTTGGGGAAAATGAAATCAGATAGGAGGGGAAAACCTGATTTTTGTGAAAATGAACTGAGTTTTGGGGGGAAATAAGGATTTTATGTAAAATGAACCTATTTTCGGAGGAAAAAAGCTGATTATGTGGAAAATGAACCCAGTTTTGCGGAAAAACCTGTTTTCAAGGAAAATGAACCCAGTTTTGGGGAAAAAAATGATTTTGGGGAAAATGAACCCAGTGATCGGGTAAAAAACCCGGATTTTGGGGAAAATGAACACAGTTTGTTGGGGAAAACCTAATATGTAGGGAAATAAACCCAGTTTTGGTGGAAAAAACATATTTTGGGGAAAATGAACCCAGTTTTGGGGTAAAAAAAATGATTTTTGGAAAAATTAACCCACTTTGTGAGAAAAAACCCTGATTTTGGAGAAAATGAACCCAGTAATGGGGAAAAATCCTGATTTTGGGGAAAATGAACCAAGTGCGGAGTGGAAATAGAAGGTTTTGAGGAAAATGAAATCAGTTTGGACGGGACAACCTGATTTGTGTGAAAATGTACCCAGTTTTGGGGGTTAATAGGGATTTTGCAGAAAATGAACCTAGTTTCGGAGGAAAAATTCTGATTATACGGAAAATGAACACATTTTTGGAGGAAAAAAACGTTTTTAAGGAAAATGAACCCAGTTTTTTGGGAAAAATTATTTTGGGGAAAATGAACGCAGTAATTGGGTAAAAAAAACCCGAATTTTGGGGAAAATCAGCAGAGTTGGGGGGGGGGGGAAGACTTGTAGAGAAATGAACCGACTTTTGCTGTAAAAAAACCGACTTTGGGGAAAATCAACCCAGTTTGGGAGGAAAAAATCCGATTTTGGGGCAAATGAACACTGGAGGGGAAAAAAACCTGGTTTTGGGGAAAATGAACACTGGAGGGGAAAACTAGATTTGTGTGAAAATGCACCCAGTGTTTTGTGGAAAAAAAGGATTTTGGGGAAAATGAACCCAGTTTAGGAAGAAAGAAGCTGATTATGGGGAAAATTAACCCAGTTTGGAGGGGATAACCCGTTTTTGATTTAAAATGAACCCAGTTTTGAGGGAAAAAAAATTTTTTTGGGAAATAAAGCCAGTAATTGGGGCTTCTCCAAAACAACCAGGTTTTGGAGAAAATGAACACAATTTGGTGGGGAAAACCCAATATTTAGGGAAATAAACCCAGTTTTGGTGGAAAAAAAACATATTTTGGGGAAAATGAACACAGTTTTGGGGGAAAAAATGGTTTTGGGGAAAATGATCCCAGTAATGGAGAAAAAATCCTGATTTTGGGGAAAATGAACCCAGTGTGGAGTGGAAATTGAAGATTTTGGGGAAAATGAAATCAGTTTGGAGGGGAAAACCTGATTTGTGTGAAAATGTACCCAGTTTTTGGGGGAGAAAAAGGATTTTGGGTAAAATGAACCCAGTGTGGAGTGGAAATAGAAGATTTTGGAGAAAATGAACACTGTTTGGAGGGGAACACCTGATTTTGGAGAAAAAGCATCCAGTTTTGGGGGGAAATAAGGATTTTGTGGAAAATGAATATAGTTTCGGAGGATAAAAACTATTTATGCAGAAAATGAACCCAGTTTTGGGTAAAAAAACCCGTTTTTAAGGAAAATGAACCCAATTTTGGGGAAAAAAATTTATTTTGGGAAAATGAACCCAGTAATTGGGTAAAAAACCCGAATTTTGGGGAAAATGAACCCCGTTTGGGAGGAAAAAAACCCGATTATGGGAAAAATGAACCCAGTTTTGGGGAAAAAATTATTTTGAGGAAAATGAAATCAGTTTTGGGAAAAAAATGATTTTGGGGAAAATGAACCCAGTAATGGAGGAAAAATCCTGATTTTGGGGAAAATGAACCCAGTGTGGAGTGGAAATAGAAGATTTTGGGGAAAATGAAATCAGTTTGGAGGGGAACACCTGATTTTGGAGAAAAGGCATCCAGTTTTGGGGGGAAATAAGGATTTTGTGGAAAATGAATATAGTTTCGGAGGATAAAAGCTATTTATGCAGAAAATGAACCCAGTTTTGGGTAAAAAAACCCGTTTTTAAAGAAAATGAACCCAATTTTGGGAAAAAAAATTATTTTTGGGAAAATGAACCCAGTAATTGGGTAAAAAACCCGAATTTTGGGGAAAATGAAACCCGTTTGGGAGGAAAAAAACCCGATTATGGGAAAAATGAACCCAGTTTTGGGGAAAAAATTATTTTGGGGAAAATGAACCCAGTTTTGGGGAAAAAATTATTTTGGGGAAAATGAAATCAGTTTTGGGGAAAAAATTATTTTGGGGAAAATGAACCCAGTAATGGGGAAAGAAAAACTGATTTTGGGGAAAATGAACCCAGTGTTTCAGAGGAAATAGAAGATTTTGGGGGAAAAAAATCAAAAATTCACCAAAAATTTCACCAAAATCATTATTTCCCTCCCAAAACTGGATTCATTTCCCCCAAAATCAGATTTTTTCCTCCCAAACCGGGTTCATTTTCCCCAAAATCCTATTTTTCACCCAAAACTGGGTGCATATTCACACAAATCAGGTTTTCCCCTCCTAAAACGGTTCATTTTCCACAAAAGCTTCTATTTCCACTCCACACTGGCTTCATTTTCCCCATAATCAGGGTTTATTCCCAATTACTGTGTTCACTTTCTCAAAAATCCTTTTACCACCCCCCTCCCCCCCTCAAAAATGGGTTCATTTATTTCAAAAACTAACCCCTTGATTTTAAAGAATCCTGGAATTTCCTTCCATGAATAGCTGCCAAAGAGAAAGCTTATTACCGGCAGGGTATTCCTCACTCGAAGGCTAACAAATACAGGCAAAGAGAGGATCTGCTCCTGCTTTCTTGAGCAGCCTTCACAGTGTTTCCCCGGCTTTCACACCACATTCCGGCTGCAAACATTACGTTGGTCCGGAGACAGCGCCTTTCTTGCCGGCTGGCTCTCTAAACTGAAACCGCTCAGAAAGCTGTCTCTGGCCGCGGTTTCACAGACATCTCGGCTGTCTGCTCCTTGCCGCTCTGAGGAGCAGTCATTTCAGATATCTAGCATCACATCACAGCGCATGCACGAGTCTAAAATCTTTCTCTCTTAGAAACTTGCTATTTATGAAAATTGTTTTAGCATGACTTTTCATCTTCTAACAATGTAATTAAAGGGAATATTATCAGATGATCTGCTCGTGCTTCAGGGACGAGGGATCCATGTTTTCCAGTGTAGTCTCATCAGCCTCTGCAAACTCTTTCTACTGAAACAGCAGGCAGGGAATCCACAGCACATTCTCTGAACGGCACGGTTTTGTGTTTCTCCAAAGGAGAGCAGAAACTAACCCCTTGATTTTAAAGAATCACAGAATGTTCTTCCATGAATCGCTGCTAGAAGAGAAAGCATTTTAGCGGCAGGCTATTCCTCTCTCGAAGGCTGACAAATACAGGCAAACAGTCGAGCTGCTTTTACTTTCTTGCGCAGCCTTCACAGTGTAGCCCCGGCTTTCACAGTAGGCTTCAGCTGCAAACATTACGTTGTTCGGGAGACAGTGCCTTCTCTTACCGGCTAGCTCTCTAAACTGAAGCCGGTCGGAAAGCTGCCTCTCGCCGCGGTTCTACAGACATCCCGGCGGTCTGCTGCTTGCCTCCCTGACGAACAGTCTTTTCCGATTTCTAGCAGCATATTAAAGCGCGTCCACAGCAGTCTAAAATCTTGCCTCCTACCCACCCCCGAATTTTCTATTTTGGAAATGTTTTAGGATGACATCTAATCTCCTAACAATGTATTTAAAAAACAAATAATTAGATGATCTGTTCGTGTTCAAGGACGAGAGATCCCTTTTTTCCTGTCCATTCCCTTCAGCCTCTGCAAACTGTTTCTCTGAAACTTGTTACAACAGCCTGCAGCGAATTCACACACATTCTCTGAACTGCACGGTTTTGTTTTTCCTCCAAGGGAGTGCAGAAACTAACCCTTTGAATTTAAAGAATCCTGGAATTTCCTTCCATGAATAGCTGCCAGAAGAGAAAGCTTTTTACCGGCAGGGTATTCCTCTCTCGAAGGCTTACAAATACAGGGAAAGTGAAGATCTGCTCCTGCTTTCTTGAGCAGCCTTCACAGTGTTTCCCCGGCTTTCACACCACATTCCGGCTGCAAACATTACGTTGGTCCGGAGACAGCGCCTTTCTTGCCGGCTGGCTCTCTAAACTGAAACCGCTCAGAAAGCTGTCTCTGGCCGCGGTTTCACAGACATCTCGGCTGTCTGCTCCTTGCCGCTCTGAGGAGCAGTCATTTCAGATATCTAGCATCACATCACAGCGCATGCACGAGTTTAAAATCTTTCTCTCTTAGAAACTTGCTATTTATGAAAATTGTTTTAGCATGACTTTTCATCTTCTAACAATGTAATTAAAGGTAAAATTATCAGATGATCTGCTCGTGCTTCAAGGACGAGGGATCCCTGTTTTCCAGTGTAGTCTCATCAGCCTCTGCAAACTCTTTCTACTGAAACAGCAGGCAGGGAATCCACAGCACATTCTCTGAACGGCACGGTTTTGTGTTTCTCCAAAGGAGAGCAGAAACTAACCCCTTGATTTTAAAGAATCACAGAATGTTCTTCCATGAATCGCTGCTAGAAGAGAAAGCATTTTAGCGACAGGCTATTCCTCTCTCGAAGGCTGACAAATACAGGCAAACAGTCGAGCTGCTTTTGCTTTCTTGCGCAGCCTTCACAGTGTAGCCCCGGCTTTCACAGTAGGCTTCAGCTGCAAACATTACGTTGTTCGGGAGACAGTGCCTTCTCTTACCGGCTAGCTCTCTAAACTGAAGCCGGTCGGAAAGATGCCTCTCGCCGCGGTTCTACAGACATCCCGGCGGTCTGCTGCTTGCCTCCCTGACGAACAGTCTTTTCCGATTTCTAGCAGCATATTAAAGCGCGCCCACAGCAGTCTAAACTCTTGCCTCCTACCCACCCCCGAATTTTCTATTTTGGAAATGTTTTAGGATGACATCTAATCTCCTAACAATGTATTTAAAAGACAAATAATCGGATGATCTGTTCGTGTTCAAGGACGAGAGATCCCTTTTTTCCTGTCCATTCCCTTCAGCCTCTGCAAACTGTTTCTGCTGAAACTTGTTACAACAGCCGGCAGCGAATTCACACACATTCTCTGAACTGCACGGTTTTGTTTTTCCTCCAAGGGAGTGCAGAAACTAACCCTTTGAATTTAAAGAATCCTGGAATTTCCTTCCATGAATAGCTGCCAGAAGAGAAAGCTTTTTACCGGCAGGGTATTCCTCTCTCGAAGGCTTACAAATACAGGCAAAGTGAGGATCTGCTCCTGCTTTCTTGAGCAGCCTTCACAGTGTTTCCCGGCTTTCACACCACATTCCGGCTGCAAACATTACGTTGGTCCGGAGACAGCGCCTTTCTTGCCGGCTGGCTCTCTAAACTGAAACCGCTCAGAAAGCTGTCTCTGGCCGCGGTTTCACAGACATCTCGGCTGTCTGCTCCTTGCCTCTCTGAGGAGCAGTCATTTCAGATTTTGGGAAGAATTAACCCAGTTTGGGAGAAAAAAAACTGATTATGTGGAAAATGAAGCCAGTTTGTGGGGAAAAAGCCGTTTTTGAATATAATAAACCTAGTTATGGGGAAAATGAACCAGTAATGGGGAAAAAAACGATTATGGGGAAAATAAACAGAGTTTGGTGGGGGAAAACCCATTTTGTAGGGAAAGGAACACAGTTAAGGTGGAAAGAAACAGATTCTGTGGAAAATGAAATTGTAGGGAAATGAACCCAGTTTTGCTGGAATAAAACATATTTTGTGGAAAATGAGGGTTTTTTTTCTCCCCCCGACTGGATTCATTTTCCCCAAAATCGGGTTTTTTTCCTCCCAAATTGGGTTCATTTTCCCCAAAATCCTTTTTTTCCCACAAAAACTGGGTGCATTTTGACACAAATCAGGTTTTCCCCTCCAAACTGATTACATTTTCCAAAAATCTTCTATTTCCACTCCACACTGGGTTTATTTTCCCCAAAATCATTTTTTTCCCCATTACTGGATTCATTTCCCCAAAATCGGTTTTTTTCCACCAAAACTGAGTTCATTTTCCCGAAATCGTTTCCCCCCCTCCCCCCCCCCCCAAAAAAAAACTGGCTGCATTTTCACACAAATGAGATTTTCCCCTCCAAACTGATTTCATTTTCCCCCAAATCCGGGTTTATTTCCCAATTACTGGGTTCATTTCCCCAAAATAATTTTTTCCCAAAGCACTGTTCATTTTCCCCAAAATCGATTTTTTTCCACCAAAACAGAGACCATTTACCTACAAGTTGGGTTTTCCCCCCAAACTGTGTTCATTTTCCCCCAAATTAGGGTTTTTTACAAAATTTTACAAAATTACTGGGTTAATTTTCCCCAAAATCACTTCGCCCCCCCCCCCCCCCCCCCCAAACTGGATGCATTTTCATACAAATCAGGTTTTTTCCCCCCCAAAGTGGGTTAATTTTCACCATAATCAGCTTCTTTCCTCCCAAACTCGGTTCATTTCCCTACAAGTTGGTTTCCTCCGCCCAAAACTTTGTTCATTTTCCCCAAAATTCGATTTTTTTAACCCAATTACTGGGTTCATTTTCCCAAAATATTTTTTTTCCCCAAAACTGGGTTCATTTTCCGCATAATCAGCATTTTTCCTCCAAAACTAGGTTCATTTTCCACAAAATCCTTATTTCCCCCCAAAACTGGGTTTATTTTCACACAAATCAGGTTTTCCCCTCAAAACAGTATTCATTTTCCCCAAAATCTTCTATTTCCACTCCACACTTGGTTCATTTTCCCCAAAAACAGATTTTTCCCCCAAAACTGGGTCCATTTTCCCTAAATTCGGGTTTTTTTCCACCAAAACTCGGTTCATTTCCCTAGAAGTTGGTTTTTCCCCCCCAAACTTTGTTCATTTTCCCCAAAATTCGGTTTTTTTACCCAATTACTGGGTTCCTTTTCTCCAAAATAATTGTTTTCCCCAAAACTGGGTTCATTTTCTGCATAATCAGTTTTTCCCTCTGAAACTGGGTTTATTTTCCACAAAATTCGGGAAATGAACTGAGTTTTGGTGGAAAAAAACTGACTTTGGGGAAAATGAACCCAGTTAGGGAGGAAAAAATCCGATTTTGGGGCAAATTACCCCAATTATGGGGGAAAAAAAAATAATTTTCGGGAAATGAACCCAGTAATTGGAAAACCCGGATTCTGGGGAAAATGAACACAGTTTGGGAGGAAAGAAGCTGATTATGGGGAAAATGAAACCAGTTTTGGGGGAAAAAAACATTTTTGGTGAAAATGAACCCAGTTTTGAAGGAAAAAAAAAAGATTTTGGGGAAATAAAGCCAGTAACTGGTTCAAAAATCCATATGTTAGGGAAAATGAACACAATTTGGTGGGGAAAACCCGATATGTAGGGAAATAAACCCATTTTTGGTGGAAAAAACATATTTTGAGGAAAATGAACCCAGTTTTTTTGGGGAAAAAATTATTTTGGGGAAAATGAACCCAGTTTGGGAGGAGAGAAGCTGATTATGGGGGAAATGAACCCAGTTTGGGGGGGAAAAAATATTTTGTGGAAATAAAGCCAGTAATTGGGTAAAAACCCCGGATTTTGGAGAAAAATGAACCCAGTCTGGTGGGGAAAACCCAATTTGTATGGAAATAAACCCAGTTTTGTGGAAAAAATATATTTTGGGGAAAATGAACGCAGTAATGGGGAAAAATCCTGATTTTGGGGAAAATGAACCAAGTGCGGAGTGGAAATAGAATATTTTGAGGAAAATGAAATCAGTTTGGAGGGGACAACCTGATTTGTGTGAAAATGTACCCAGTTTTGGGGGTTAATAGGGATTTTCTGGAAAATGAACCTAGTTTTGGAGGAAAAAATCTGATTATGCGGAAAATGAACCCCTTTTGGGGGGAAAAATGATTTTGGGGGAAATGAACGCAGTAATTGGGTAAAAAACTCTAATTTGGGGGAAAATGGAACCAGTTTGGTAGGGAAAACCAAATTTGTAGGGAAGTGAACCCATTTTTGGTGGAAAAAACCATATTTTGGGGAAAATGGACACAGTTTTGGGGGGAAAAAATGATTTTGGGGAAAATGAACCCAGTTTTGGGGGGAGAAAAAGGATTTTGGGTAAAATGAACCCAGTGTGGAATGGAAATAGAAGATTTTGGGGAAAATGAAATCAGATAGGAGGGGAAAACCTGATTTTTGTGAAAATGAACTGAGTTTTGGGGGGAAATAAGGATTTTATGTAAAATGAACCTATTTTCGGAGGAAAAAAGCTGATTATGTGGAAAATGAACCCAGTTTTGCGGAAAAACCTGTTTTCAAGGAAAATGAACCCAGTTTTGGGGAAAAAAATGATTTTGGGGAAAATGAACCCAGTGATCGGGTAAAAAACCCGGATTTTGGGGAAAATGAACACAGTTTGTTGGGGAAAACCTAATATGTAGGGAAATAAACCCAGTTTTGGTGGAAAAAACATATTTTGGGGAAAATGAACCCAGTTTTGGGGTAAAAAAAATGATTTTTGGAAAAATTAACCCACTTTGTGAGAAAAAACCCTGATTTTGGAGAAAATGAACCCAGTAATGGGGAAAAATCCTGATTTTGGGGAAAATGAACCAAGTGCGGAGTGGAAATAGAAGGTTTTGAGGAAAATGAAATCAGTTTGGATGGGACAACCTGATTTGTGTGAAAATGTACCCAGTTTTGGGGGTTAATAGGGATTTTGCGGAAAATGAACCTAGTTTCGGAGGAAAAATTCTGATTATACGGAAAATGAACACAGTTTTGGGGGAAAAAAACGTTTTTAAGGAAAATGAACCCAGTTTTTTGGGAAAAATTATTTTGGGGAAAATGAACGCAGTAATTGGGTAAAAAAAACCCGAATTTTGGGGAAAATCAGCAGAGTTGGGGGGGGGGGGAAGACTTGTAGAGAAATGAACCGACTTTTGCTGTAAAAAAAAACGACTTTGGGGAAAATCAACCCAGTTTGGGAGGAAAAAATCCGATTTTGGGGAAAATGAACACTGGAGGGGAAAAAAACCTGGTTTTGGGGAAAATGAACACTGGAGGGGAAAACTAGATTTGTGTGAAAATGCACCCAGTGTTTTGTGGAAAAAAAGGATTTTGGGGAAAATGAACCCAGTTTAGGAAGAAAGAAGCTGATTATGGGGAAAATTAACCCAGTTTGGAGGGGATAACCCGTTTTTGATTTAAAATGAACCCAGTTTTGAGGGAAAAAAAAATTTTTTGGGAAATAAAGCCAGTAATTGGGGCTTCTCCAAAACAACCAGGTTTTGGAGAAAATGAACACAATTTGGTGGGGAAAACCCAATATTTAGGGAAATAAACCCAGTTTTGGTGGAAAAAAAAACATATTTTGGGGAAAATGAACACAGTTTTGGGGGAAAAAATGGTTTTGGGGAAAATGATCCCAGTAATGGAGAAAAAATCCTGATTTTGGGGAAAATGAACCCAGTGTGGAGTGGAAATTGAAGATTTTGGGGAAAATGAAATCAGTTTGGAGGGGAAAACCTGATTTGTGTAAAAATGTACCCAGTTTTTGGGGGAGAAAAAGGATTTTGGGTAAAATGAACCCAGTGTGGAGTGGAAATAGAAGATTTTGGAGAAAATGAACACTGTTTGGAGGGGAACACCTGATTTTGGAGAAAAAGCATCCAGTTTTGGTGGGAAATAAGGATTTTGTGGAAAATGAATATAGTTTCGGAGGATAAAAACTATTTATGCAGAAAATGAACCCAGTTTTGGGTAAAAAACCCGTTTTTAAGGAAAATGAACCCAATTTTGGGGAAAAAAATTTATTTTGGGAAAATGAACCCAGTAATTGGGTAAAAAACCCGAATTTTGGGGAAAATGAACCCCGTTTGGGAGGAAAAAAACCCGATTATGGGAAAAATGAACCCAGTTTTGGGGAAAAAATTATTTTGAGGAAAATGAAATCAGTTTTGGGAAAAAAATGATTTTGGGGAAAATGAACCCAGTAATGGAGGAAAAATCCTGATTTTGGGGAAAATGAACCCAGTGTGGAGTGGAAATAGAAGATTTTGGGGAAAATGAAATCAGTTTGGAGGGGAACACCTGATTTTGGAGAAAAGGCATCCAGTTTTGGGGGGAAATAAGGATTTTGTGGAAAATGAATATAGTTTCGGAGGATAAAAGCTATTTATGCAGAAAATGAACCCAGTTTTGGGTAAAAAAAAACCGTTTTTAAAGAAAATGAACCCAATTTTGGGAAAAAAAATTATTTTTGGGAAAATGAACCCAGTAATTGGGTAAAAAACCCGAATTTTGGGGAAAATGAACCCCGTTTGGGAGGAAAAAAACCCGATTATGGGAAAAATGAACCCAGATTTGGGGAAAAAATTATTTTGGGGAAAATGAAATCAGTTTTGGGGAAAAAATTATTTTGGGGAAAATGAACCCAGTAATGGGGAAAGAAAAACTGATTTTGGGGAAAATGAACCCAGTGTTTCAGAGGAAATAGAAGATTTTGGGGGAAAAAAATCAAAAATTCACCAAAAATTTCACCAAAATCATTATTTCCCTCCCAAAACTGGATTCATTTCCCCCAAAATCAGATTTTTTCCTCCCAAACCGGGTTCATTTTCCCCAAAATCCTATTTTTCCCCCAAAACTGGGTGCATATTCACACAAATCAGGTTTTCCCCTCCTAAAACGGTTCATTTTCCACAAAAGCTTCTATTTCCACTCCACACTGGGTTCATTTTCCCCATAATCAGGGTTTATTCCCAATTACTGTGTTCACTTTCTCAAAAATCCTTTTACCACCCCCCTCACCCCCTCAAAAATGGGTTCATTTATTTCAAAAACTAACCCCTTGATTTTAAAGAATCCTGGAATTTCCTTCCATGAATAGCTGCAAGAAGAGAAAGCTTTTTACCGGCAGGGTATTCCTCACTCGAAGGCTAACAAATACAGGCAAAGTGAGGATCTGCTCCTGCTTTCTTGAGCAGCCTTCACAGTGTTTCCCCGGCTTTCACACCACATTCCGGCTGCAAACATTACGTTGGTCCGGAGACAGCTCCTTTCTTGCCGGCTGGCTCTCTAAACTGAAACCGCTCAGAAAGCTGTCTCTGGCCGCGGTTTCACAGACATCTCGGCTGTCTGCTCCTTGCCTCTCTGAGGAGCAGTCATTTCAGATATCTAGCATCACATCACAGCGCATGCAGATGAGTCTAAAATCTTTCTCTCTTAGAAACTTGCTATTTATGAAAATTGTTTTAGCATGACTTTTCATCTTCTAACAATGTAATTAAAGGGAATATTATCAGATGATCTGTTCGTGCTTCAGGGACGAGGGATCCCTGTTTTCCAGTGTAGTCTCATCAGCCTCTGCAAACTCTTTCTACTGAAACAGCAGGCAGGGAATCCACAGCACATTCTCTGAACGGCACGGTTTTGTGTTTCTCCAAAGGAGAGCCGAAACTAACCCCTTGATTTTAAAGAATCACAGAATGTTCTTCCATGAATCGCTGCTAGAAGAGAAAGCATTTTAGCGGCAGGCTATTCCTCTCTCGAAGGCTGACAAATACAGGCAAACAGTCGAGCTGCTTTTGCTTTCTTGCGCAGCCTTCACAGTGTAGCCCCGGCTTTCACAGTAGGCTTCAGCTGCAAACATTACGTTGTTCGGGAGACAGTGCCTTCTCTTACCGGCTAGCTCTCTAAACTGAAGCCGGTCGGAAAGCTGCCTCTCGCCGCGGTTCTACAGACATCCCGGCGGTCTGCTGCTTGCCTCCCTGACGAACAGTCTTTTCCGATTTCTAGCAGCATATTAAAGCGCGCCCACAGCAGTCTAAACTCTTGCCTCCTACCCACACCCCGAATTTTCTATATTGGAAATGTTTTAGGATGACATCTAATCTCCTAACAATGTATTTAAAAGACAAATAATCAGATGATCTGTTCGTGTTCAAGGACGAGAGATCCCTTTTTTCCTGTCCATTCCCTTCAGCCTCTGCAAACTGTTTCTCTGAAACTTGTTACAACAGCCGGCAGCGAATTCACACACATTCTCTGAACTGCACGGTTTTGTTTTTCCTCCAAGGGAGTGCAGAAACTAACCCTTTGAATTTAAAGAATCCTGGAATTTCCTTCCATGAATAGCTGCCAGAAGAGAAAGCTTTTTACCGGCAGGGTATTCCTCTCTCGAAGGCTTACAAATACAGGCAAAGTGAGGATCTGCTCCTGCTTTCTTGAGCAGCCTTCACAGTGTTTCCCCGGCTTTCACACCACATTCCGGCTGCAAACATTACGTTGGTCCGGAGACAGCGCCTTTCTTGCCGGCTGGCTCTCTAAGCTGAAACCGCTCAGAAAGCTGTCTCTGGCCGCGGTTTCACAGACATCTCGGCTGTCTGCTCCTTGCCGCTCTGAGGAGCAGTCATTTCAGATATCTAGCATCACATCACAGCGCATGCAGATGAGTCTAAAATCTTTCTCTCTTAGAAACTTGCTATTTATGAAAATTGTTTTAGCATGACTTTTCATCTTCTAACAATGTAATTAAAGGGAATATTATCAGATGATCTGCTCGTGCTTCAAGGACGAGGGATCCCTGTTTTCCAGTGTAGTCTCATCAGCCTCTGCAAACTCTTTCCACGGAAACAGCAGGCAGGGAATCCACAGCACATTCTCTGAACGGCACGGTTTTGTGTTTCTCCAAAGGAGAGCCGAAACTAACCCCTTGATTTTAAAGAATCACAGAATGTTCTTCCATGAATCGCTGCTAGAAGAGAAAGCATTTTAGCGGCAGGCTATTCCTCTCTCGAAGGCTGACAAATACAGGCAAACAGTCGAGCTGCTTTTGCTTTCTTGCGCAGCCTTCACAGTGTAGCCCCGGCTTTCACAGTAGGCTTCAGCTGCAAACATTACGTTGTTCGGGAGACAGTGCCTTCTCTTACCGGCTAGCTCTCTAAACTGAAGCCGGTCGGAAAGCTGCCTCTCGCCGCGGTTCTACAGACATCCCGGCGGTCTGCTGCTTGCCTCCCTGACGAACAGTCTTTTCCGATTTCTAGCAGCATATTAAAGCGCGCCCACAGCAGTCTAAACTCTTGCCTCCTACCCACGCCCGAATTTTCTATTTTGGAAATGTTTTAAGATGACATCTAATCTCCTAACAATGTATTTAAAAGACAAATAATCGGATGATCTGTTCGTGTTCAAGGACGAGAGATCCCTTTTTTCCTGTCCATTCCCTTCAGCCTCTGCAAACTGTTTCTGCTGAAACTTGTTACAACAGCCGGCAGCGAATTCACACACATTCTCTGAAATGCACGGTTTTGTTTTTCCTCCAAGGGAGTGCAGAAACTAACCCTTTGAATTTAAAGAATCCTGGAATTTCCTTCCATGAATAGCTGCCAGAAGAGAAAGCTTTTTACCGGCAGGGTATTCCTCTCTCGAAGGCTTACAAATACAGGCAAAGAGAGGATCTGCTCCTGCTTTCTTGAGCAGCCTTCACAGTGTTTCCCGGCTTTCACACCACATTCCGGCTGCAAACATTACGTTGGTCCGGAGACAGCGCCTTTCTTGCCGGCTGGCTCTCTAAACTGAAACCGCTCAGAAAGCTGTCTCTGGCCGCGGTTTCACAGACATCTCGGCTGTCTGCTCCTTGCCTCTCTGAGGAGCAGTCATTTCAGATTTTGGGAAGAATTAACCCAGTTTGGGAGAAAAAAAACTGATTATGGGGAAAATGAAGCCAGTTTGTGGGGAAAAAGCCGTTTTTGAATATAATAAACCTAGTTATGGGGAAAATGAACCAGTAATGGGGAAAAAACCGATTATGGGGAAAATAAACAGAGTTTGGTGGGGGAAAACCCATTTTGTAGGGAAAGGAACACAGTTAAGGTGGAAAGAAACAGATTCTGTGGAAAATGAAATTGTAGGGAAATGAACCCAGTTTTGCTGGAATAAAACATATTTTGTGGAAAATGAGGGTTTTTTTTCTCCCCCCGACTGGATTCATTTTCCCCAAAATCGGGTTTTTTTCCTCCCAAATTGGGTTCATTTTCCCCAAAATCCTTTTTTTCCCACAAAAACTGGGTGCATTTTGACACAAATCAGGTTTTCCCCTCCAAACTGATTACATTTTCCAAAAATCTTCTATTTCCACTCCACACTGGGTTTATTTTCCCCAAAATCATTTTTTTCCCCATTACTGGATTCATTTCCCCAAAATCGGTTTTTTTCCACCAAAACTGAGTTCATTTTCCCGAAATCGTTTCCCCCCCCTCCCCCCCCCCCAAAAAAAAACTGGCTGCATTTTCACACAAATGAGATTTTCCCCTCCAAACTGATTTCATTTTCCCCCAAATCCGGGTTTATTTCCCAATTACTGGGTTCATTTCCCCAAAATAATTTTTTCCCAAAGCACTGTTCATTTTCCCCAAAATCGATTTTTTTCCACCAAAACAGAGACCATTTACCTACAAGTTGGGTTTTCCCCCCAAACTGTGTTCATTTTCCCCCAAATTAGGGTTTTTTACAAAATTTTACAAAATTACTGGGTTAATTTTCCCCAAAATCACTTCGCCCCCCCCCCCCCCCCCAAACTGGATGCATTTTCATACAAATCAGGTTTTTTCCCCCCCAAAGTGGGTTAATTTTCACCATAATCAGCTTCTTTCCTCCCAAACTCGGTTCATTTCCCTACAAGTTGGTTTCCTCCGCCCAAAACTTTGTTCATTTTCCCCAAAATTCGATTTTTTTAACCCAATTACTGGGTTCATTTTCCCAAAATGTTTTTTTTTCCCAAAACTGGGTTCATTTTCCTTAAAAACGGGTTTTTCTGCCAAAACTGGGTTCATTTTCCGCATAATCAGCATTTTTCCTCCAAAACTAGGTTCATTTTCCACAAAATCCTTATTTCCCCCCAAAACTGGGTTTATTTTCACACAAATCAGGTTTTCCCCTCAAAACAGTATTCATTTTCCCCAAAATCTTCTATTTCCACTCCACACTTGGTTCATTTTCCCCAAAAACAGATTTTTCCCCCAAAACTGGGTCCATTTTCCCTAAATTCGGGTTTTTTTCCACCAAAACTCTGTTCATTTCCCTAGAAGTTGGTTTTTCCCCCCCAAACTTTGTTCATTTTCCCCAAAATTCGGTTTTTTTACCCAATTACTGGGTTCCTTTTCTCCAAAATAATTGTTTTCCCCAAAACTGGGTTCATTTTCTGCATAATCAGTTTTTCCCTCTGAAACTGGGTTCATTTTCCACAAAATTCGGGAAATGAACTGAGTTTTGGTGGAAAAAAACTGACTTTGGGGAAAATGAACCCAGTTAGGGAGGAAAAAATCCGATTTTGGGGCAAATTACCCCAATTATGGGGGAAAAAAAAATAATTTTCGGGAAATGAACCCAGTAATTGGAAAACCCGGATTCTGGGGAAAATGAACACAGTTTGGGAGGAAAGAAGCTGATTATGGGGAAAATGAAACCAGTTTTGGGGGAAAAAAACATTTTTGGTGAAAATGAACCCAGTTTTGAAGGAAAAAAAAAAGATTTTGGGGAAATAAAGCCAGTAACTGGTTCAAAAATCCATATGTTGGGGAAAATGAACACAATTTGGTGGGGAAAACCCGATATGTAGGGAAATAAACCCATTTTTGGTGGAAAAAACATATTTTGAGGAAAATGAACCCAGTTTTTTTGGGGAAAAAATTATTTTGGGGAAAATGAACCCAGTTTGGGAGGAGAGAAGCTGATTATGGGGGAAATGAACCCAGTTTGGGGGGGAAAAAATATTTTGTGGAAATAAAGCCAGTAATTGGGTAAAACCCCGGATTTTGGAGAAAAATGAACCCAGTCTGGTGGGGAAAACCCAATTTGTATGGAAATAAACCCAGTTTTGTGGAAAAAATATATTTTGGGGAAAATGAACGCAGTAATGGGGAAAAATCCTGATTTTGGGGAAAATGAACCAAGTGCGGAGTGGAAATAGAATATTTTGAGGAAAATGAAATCAGTTTGGAGGGGACAACCTGATTTGTGTGAAAATGTACCCAGTTTTGGGGGTTAATAGGGATTTTCTGGAAAATGAACCTAGTTTTGGAGGAAAAAATCTGATTATGCGGAAAATGAACCCCTTTTGGGGGGAAAAATGATTTTGGGGGAAATGAACGCAGTAATTGGGTAAAAAACTCTAATTTGGGGGAAAATGGAACCAGTTTGGTAGGGAAAACCAAATTTGTAGGGAAGTGAACCCATTTTTGGTGGAAAAAAACATATTTTGGGGAAAATGGACACAGTTTTGGGGGGAAAAAATGATTTTGGGGAAAATGAACCCAGTTTTGGGGGGAGAAAAAGGATTTTGGGTAAAATGAACCCAGTGTGGAATGGAAATAGAAGATTTTGGGGAAAATGAAATCAGATAGGAGGGGAAAACCTGATTTTTGTGAAAATGAACTGAGTTTTGGGGGGAAATAAGGATTTTATGTAAAATGAACCTATTTTCGGAGGAAAAAAGCTGATTATGTGGAAAATGAACCCAGTTTTGCGGAAAAACCTGTTTTCAAGGAAAATGAACCCAGTTTTGGGGAAAAAAAATGATTTTGGGGAAAATGAACCCAGTGATCGGGTAAAAAACCCGGATTTTGGGGAAAATGAACACAGTTTGTTGGGGAAAACCTAATATGTAGGGAAATAAACCCAGTTTTGGTGGAAAAAACATATTTTGGGGAAAATGAACCCAGTTTTGGGGTAAAAAAATGATTTTTGGAAAAATTAACCCACTTTGTGAGAAAAAACCCTGATTTTGGAGAAAATGAACCCAGTAATGGGGAAAAATCCTGATTTTGGGGAAAATGAACCAAGTGCGGAGTGGAAATAGAAGGTTTTGAGGAAAATGAAATCAGTTTGGACGGGACAACCTGATTTGTGTGAAAATGTACCCAGTTTTGGGGGTTAATAGGGATTTTGCGGAAAATGAACCTAGTTTCGGAGGAAAAATTCTGATTATACGGAAAATGAACACAGTTTTGGGGGAAAAAAACGTTTTTAAGGAAAATGAACCCAGTTTTTTGGGAAAAATTATTTTGGGGAAAATGAACGCAGTAATTGGGTAAAAAAAACCCGAATTTTGGGGAAAATCAGCAGAGTTGGGGGGGGGGGGAAGACTTGTAGAGAAATGAACCGACTTTTGCTGTAAAAAAAACGACTTTGGGGAAAATCAACCCAGTTTGGGAGGAAAAAATCCGATTTTGGGGAAAATGAACACTGGAGGGGAAAAAAACCTGGTTTTGGGGAAAATGAACACTGGAGGGGAAAACTAGATTTGTGTGAAAATGCACCCAGTGTTTTGTGGAAAAAAAGGATTTTGGGGAAAATGAACCCAGTTTAGGAAGAAAGAAGCTGATTATGGGGAAAATTAACCCAGTTTGGAGGGGATAACCCGTTTTTGATTTAAAATGAACCCAGTTTTGAGGGAAAAAAAAATTTTTTGGGAAATAAAGCCAGTAATTGGGGCTTCTCCAAAACAACCAGGTTTTGGAGAAAATGAACACAATTTGGTGGGGAAAACCCAATATTTAGGGAAATAAACCCAGTTTTGGTGGAAAAAAAAACATATTTTGGGGAAAATGAACACAGTTTTGGGGGAAAAAATGGTTTTGGGGAAAATGATCCCAGTAATGGAGAAAAAATCCTGATTTTGGGGAAAATGAACCCAGTGTGGAGTGGAAATTGAAGATTTTGGGGAAAATGAAATCAGTTTGGAGGGGAAAACCTGATTTGTGTAAAAATGTACCCAGTTTTTGGGGGAGAAAAAGGATTTTGGGTAAAATGAACCCAGTGTGGAGTGGAAATAGAAGATTTTGGAGAAAATGAACACTGTTTGGAGGGGAACACCTGATTTTGGAGAAAAAGCATCCAGTTTTGGGGGGAAATAAGGATTTTGTGGAAAATGAATATAGTTTCGGAGGATAAAAACTATTTATGCAGAAAATGAACCCAGTTTTGGGTAAAAAACCCGTTTTTAAGGAAAATGAACCCAATTTTGGGGAAAAAAATTTATTTTGGGAAAATGAACCCAGTAATTGGGTAAAAAACCCGAATTTTGGGGAAAATGAACCCCGTTTGGGAGGAAAAAAACCCGATTATGGGAAAAATGAACCCAGTTTTGGGGAAAAAATTATTTTGAGGAAAATGAAATCAGTTTTGGGAAAAAAATGATTTTGGGGAAAATGAACCCAGTAATGGAGGAAAAATCCTGATTTTGGGGAAAATGAACCCAGTGTGGAGTGGAAATAGAAGATTTTGGGGAAAATGAAATCAGTTTGGAGGGGAACACCTGATTTTGGAGAAAAGGCATCCAGTTTTGGGGGGAAATAAGGATTTTGTGGAAAATGAATATAGTTTCGGAGGATAAAAGCTATTTATGCAGAAAATGAACCCAGTTTTGGGTAAAAAAAACCGTTTTTAAAGAAAATGAACCCAATTTTGGGAAAAAAAATTATTTTTGGGAAAATGAACCCAGTAATTGGGTAAAAAACCCGAATTTTGGGGAAAATGAACCCCGTTTGGGAGGAAAAAAACCCGATTATGGGAAAAATGAACCCAGTTTTGGGGAAAAAATTATTTTGGGGAAAATGAAATCAGTTTTGGGGAAAAAATTATTTTGGGGAAAATGAACCCAGTAATGGGGAAAGAAAAACTGATTTTGGGGAAAATGAACCCAGTGTTTCAGAGGAAATAGAAGATTTTGGGGGAAAAAAATCAAAAATTCACCAAAAATTTCACCAAAATCATTATTTCCCTCCCAAAACTGGATTCATTTCCCCCAAAATCAGATTTTTTCCTCCCAAACCGGGTTCATTTTCCCCAAAATCCTATTTTTCCCCCAAAACTGGGTGCATATTCACACAAATCAGGTTTTCCCCTCCTAAAACGGTTCATTTTCCACAAAAGCTTCTATTTCCACTCCACACTGGGTTCATTTTCCCCATAATCAGGGTTTATTCCCAATTACTGTGTTCACTTTCTCAAAAATCCTTTTACCACCCCCCTCACCCCCTCAAAAATGGGTTCATTTATTTCAAAAACTAACCCCTTGATTTTAAAGAATCCTGGAATTTCCTTCCATGAATAGCTGCAAGAAGAGAAAGCTTTTTACCGGCAGGGTATTCCTCACTCGAAGGCTAACAAATACAGGCAAAGAGAGGATCTGCTCCTGCTTTCTTGAGCAGCCTTCACAGTGTTTCCCCGGCTTTCACACCACATTCCGGCTGCAAACATTACGTTGGTCCGGAGACAGCGCCTTTCTTGCCGGCTGGCTCTCTAAACTGAAACCGCTCAGAAAGCTGTCTCTGGCCGCGGTTTCACAGACATCTCGGCTGTCTGCTCCTTGCCTCTCTGAGGAGCAGTCATTTCAGATATCTAGCATCACATCACAGCGCATGCAGATGAGTCTAAAATCTTTCTCTCTTAGAAACTTGCTATTTATGAAAATTGTTTTAGCATGACTTTTCATCTTCTAACAATGTAATTAAAGGGAATATTATCAGATGATCTGCTCGTGCTTCAGGGACGAGGGATCCCTGTTTTCCAGTGTAGTCTCATCAGCCTCTGCAAACTCTTTCTACTGAAACAGCAGGCAGGGAATCCACAGCACATTCTCTGAACGGCACGGTTTTGTGTTTCTCCAAAGGAGAGCCGAAACTAACCCCTTGATTTTAAAGAATCACAGAATGTTCTTCCATGAATCGCTGCTAGAAGAGAAAGCATTTTAGCGGCAGGCTATTCCTCTCTCGAAGGCTGACAAATACAGGCAAACAGTCGAGCTGCTTTTGCTTTCTTGCGCAGCCTTCACAGTGTAGCCCCGGCTTTCACAGTAGGCTTCAGCTGCAAACATTACGTTGTTCGGGAGACAGTGCCTTCTCTTACCGGCTAGCTCTCTAAACTGAAGCCGGTCGGAAAGCTGCCTCTCGCCGCGGTTCTACAGACATCCCGGCGGTCTGCTGCTTGCCTCCCTGACGAACAGTCTTTTCCGATTTCTAGCAGCATATTAAAGCGCGCCCACAGCAGTCTAAAATCTTGCCTCCTACCCACGCCCGAATTTTCTATTTTGGAAATGTTTTAGGATGACATCTAATCTCCTAACAATGTATTTAAAAAACAAATAATCAGATGATCTGTTCGTGTTCAAGGACGAGAGATCCCTTTTTTCCTGTCCATTCCCTTCAGCCTCTGCAAACTGTTTCTCTGAAACTTGTTACAACAGCCGGCAGCGAATTCACACACATTCTCTGAACTGCACGGTTTTGTTTTTCCTCCAAGGGAGTGCAGAAACTAACCCTTTGAATTTAAAGAATCCTGGAATTTCCTTCCATGAATAGCTGCAAGAAGAGAAAGCTTTTTACCGGCAGGGTATTCCTCTCTCGAAGGCTTACAAATACAGGCAAAGTGAGGATCTGCTCCTGCTTTCTTGAGCAGCCTTCACAGTGTTTCCCCGGCTTTCACACCACATTCTGGCTGCAAACATTACGTTGGTCCGGAGACAGCGCCTTTCTTGCCGGCTGGCTCTCTAAACTGAAACCGCTCAGAAAGCTGTCTCTGGCCGCGGTTTCACAGACATCTCGGCTGTCTGCTCCTTGCCGCTCTGAGGAGCAGTCATTTCAGATTTTGGGAAGAATTAACCCAGTTTGGGAGAAAAAAAACTGATTATGGGGAAAATGAATCCAGTTTGTGGGGAAAAAGCCGTTTTTGAATATAATAAACCCAGTTATGGGGAAAATGAACCAGTAATGGGGAAAAAACCGATTATGGGGAAAATGAACAGAGTTTGGGGGGGGAAAACCCATTTTGTAGGGAAAGGAACACAGTTAAGGTGGAAAGAAACAGATTCTGTGGAAAATGAAATTGTAGGGAAATGAACCCAGTTTTGCTGGAATAAAACATATTTTGTGGAAAATGAGGGTTTTTTTTCTCCCCCCGACTGGATTCATTTTCCCCAAAATCGGGTTTTTTTCCTCCCAAATTGGGTTCATTTTCCCCAAAATCCTTTTTTTCCCACAAAAACTGGGTGCATTTTGACACAAATCAGGTTTTCCCCTCCAAACTGATTACATTTTCCAAAAATCTTCTATTTCCACTCCACACTGGGTTTATTTTCCCCAAAATCATTTTTTTCCCCATTACTGGATTCATTTCCCCAAAATCGGTTTTTTTCCACCAAAACTGAGTTCATTTTCCCGAAATCGTTTCCCACCCTCCCCCCCCCCCCCCAAAAAAAACTGGCTGCATTTTCACACAAATGAGATTTTCCCCTCCAAACTGATTTCATTTTCCCCCAAATCCGGGTTTATTTCCCAATTACTGGGTTCATTTCCCAAAATAATTTTTTCCCAAAGCACTGTTCATTTTCCCCAAAATCGATTTTTTTCCACCAAAACAGAGACCATTTACCTACAAGTTGGGTTTTCCCCCCAAACTGTGTTCATTTTCCCCCAAATTAGGGTTTTTTACAAAATTTTACAAAATTACTGGGTTAATTTTCCCCAAAATCACTTCGCCCCCCCCCCCCCAAACTGGATGCATTTTCATACAAATCAGGTTTTTTCCCCCCCCAAAGTGGGTTAATTTTCACCATAATCAGCTTCTTTCCTCCCAAACTCGGTTCATTTCCCTACAAGTTGGTTTCCTCCGCCCAAAACTTTGTTCATTTTCCCCAAAATTCGATTTTTTTAACCCAATTACTGGGTTCATTTTCCCAAAATATTTTTTTTCCCCAAAACTGGGTTCATTTTCCTTAAAAACGGGTTTTTCTGCCAAAACTGGGTTCATTTTCCGCATAATCAGCATTTTTCCTCCAAAACTAGGTTCATTTCCCACAAAATCCTTATTTCCCCCCAAAACTGGGTTTATTTTCACACAAATCAGGTTTTCCCCCTCAAAACAGTATTCATTTTCCCCAAAATCTTCTATTTCCACTCCACACTTGGTTCATTTTCCCCAAAAACAGATTTTTCCCCCAAAACTGGGTCCATTTTCCCTAAATTCGGGTTTTTTTCCACCAAAACTCGGTTCATTTCCCTAGAAGTTGGTTTTTTCCCCCCCCAAACTTTGTTCATTTTCCCCAAAATTCGGTTTTTTTACCCAATTACTGGGTTCCTTTTCTCCAAAATAATTGTTTTCCCCAAAACTGGTTCATTTTCTGCATAATCAGTTTTTCCCTCTGAAACTGGGTTCATTTTCCACAAAATTCGGGAAATGAACTGAGTTTTGGTGGAAAAAAACTGACTTTGGGGAAAATGAACCCAGTTAGGGAGGAAAAAAATCCGATTTTGGGGCAAATTACCCCAATTATGGGGGGAAAAAAAATAATTTTCGGGAAATGAACCCAGTAATTGGAAAACCCGGATTCTGGGGAAAATGAACACAGTTTGGGAGGAAAGAAGCTGATTATGGGGAAAATGAAACCAGTTTTGGGGGAAAAAAAACATTTTTGGTGAAAATGAACCCAGTTTTGAAGGAAAAAAAAAGATTTTGGGGAAATAAAGCCAGTAACTGGTTCAAAAATCCATATGTTGGTGAAAATGAACACAATTTGGTGGGGAAAACCCGATATGTAGGGAAATAAACCCATTTTTGGTGGAAAAAAACATATTTTGAGGAAAATGAACCCAGTCTGGTGGGGAAAAAATTATTTTGGGGAAAATGAACCCAGTTTGGGAGGAGAGAAGCTGATTATGGGGGAAATGAACCCAGTTTGGGGGGGAAAAAATATTTTGTGGAAATAAAGCAGTAATTGGGTAAAAACCCCGGATTTTGGAGAAAAATGAACCCAGTCTGGTGGGGAAAACCCAATTTGTAGGGAAATAAACCCAGTTTTGTGGAAAAAAATATATTTTGGGGAAAATGAACGCAGTAATGGGGAAAAATCCTCATTTTGGGGAAAATGAACCAAGTGCGGAGTGGAAATAGAAGATTTTGAGGAAAATGAAATCAGTTTGGAGGGGACAACCTGATTTGTGTGAAAATGTACCCAGTTTTGGGGGTTAATAGGGATTTTCTGGAAAATGAACCTAGTTTTGGAGGGAAAAAAATGCTGATTATACGGAAAATGAACCCAGTTTTGGGGGGAAAATCCATTTTTAAGGAAAATGAACCCAGTTTGGGGGAAAAAAATTATTTTGGGGAAAATGAACCCAGTAATCGGGTAAAAAACCCGATTTTTTTGGAAAATGAACAGAGTTTGGGGGGGGGGGGGAACCAACTTGTAGGGAAATGAACCGAGTTTTGCTCGAAAAAAACCAACTTTGGGGAAAATCAACCCAGTTTAGGAGGGAAAAAAACGATTTTGGGGAAAATGAACCCAGTTTGGGGGGAAAAAACCCGATTTTGGGGAAATGAACCCAGTAATGGGGAAAAAACCTGATTTTGGGGAAAATGAACACTGTTTGGAGGGGAAAACTTGATTTGTGTGAAAATGCACCCAGTGTTTTGAAGAAAAAAAGGATTTTGGGGAAAATGAACCCAGTTTGGGAGGAGAGAAGCTGATTATGGGGAAAATGAACCCAGTTTGGGGGGGAAAAAATATTTTGTGGAAATAAAGCCAGTAATTGGGTAAAAACCGGATTTTGGAGAAAAATGAACCCAGTCTGGTGGGGAAAACCCAATTTGTAGGGAAATAAACCCAGTTTTGTGGAAAAAATATATTTTGGGGAAAATGAACGCAGTAATGGGGAAAAATCCTGATTTTGGGGAAAATGAACCAAGTGCGGAGTGGAAATAGAATATTTTGAGGAAAATGAAATCAGTTTGGAGGGGACAACCTGATTTGTGTGAAAATGTACCCAGTTTTGGGGGGGGGGGGGAGGAAAGGATTTTGTGGAAAATGAACCTAGTTTTGGAGGAAAAAATCTGATTATGCGGAAAATGAACCCCTTTTGGGGGGAAAAATGATTTTGGGGGAAATGAACGCAGTAATTGGGTAAAAAACTCTAATTTGGGGGAAAATGGAACCAGTTTGGTAGGGAAAACCAAATTTGTAGGGAAGTGAACCCATTTTTGGTGGAAAAAAACCATATTTTGGGGAAAATGGACACAGTTTTGGGGGGAAAAAATGATTTTGGGAAAATGAACCCAGTGTGGAATGGAAATAGAAGATTTTGGGGAAAATGAAATCAGATAGGAGGGGAAAACCTGATTTTTGTGAAAATGAACTGAGTTTTGGGGGGAAATAAGGATTTTATGTAAAATGAACCTATTTTCGGAGGAAAAAAGCTGATTATGTGGAAAATGAACCCAGTTTTGCGAAAAACCTGTTTTCAAGGAAAATGAACCCAGTTTTGGGGAAAAAAATGATTTTGGGGAAAATGAACCCAGTGATCGGGTAAAAAACCCGGATTTTGGGGAAAATGAACACAGTTTGTTGGGGAAAACCTAATATGTAGGGAAATAAACCCAGTTTTGGTGGAAAAAACATATTTTGGGGAAAATGAACCCAGTTTTGGGGTAAAAAAAATGATTTTTGGAAAAATTAACCCACTTTGTGAGAAAAACCCCTGATTTTGGAGAAAATGAACCCAGTAATGGGGAAAAATCCTGATTTTGGGGAAAATGAACCAAGTGCGGAGTGGAAATAGAAGGTTTTGAGGAAAATGAAATCAGTTTGGACGGGACAACCTGATTTGTGTGAAAATGTACCCAGTTTTGGGGGTTAATAGGGATTTTGCGGAAAATGAACCTAGTTTCGGAGGAAAAATTCTGATTATACGGAAAATGAACACAGTTTTGGGGAAAAAAACGTTTTTAAGGAAAATGAACCCAGTTTTTGGGGAAAAAAATATTTTGGGGAAAATGAACGCAGTAATTGGGTAAAAAAACCCGAATTTGGGGAAAATCAGCAGAGTTGGGGGGGGGGAAGACTTGTAGAGAAATGAACCGACTTTTGCTGTAAAAAAACCGACTTTGGGGAAAATCAACCCAGTTTGGGAGGAAAAAATCCGATTTTGGGGAAAATGAACACTGGAGGGGAAAACTAGATTTGTGTGAAATGCACCCAGTGTTTTGTGGAAAAAAAGGATTTTGGGGAAAATGAACCCAGTTTAGGAAGAAAGAAGCTGATTATGGGGAAAATTAACCCAGTTTGGAGGGGATAACCCGTTTTTGATTAAAATGAACCAGTTTTGAGGGAAAAACAAATTTTTTGGGAAATAAAGCCAGTAATTGGGGCTTCTCCAAAACAACTAGGTTTTGGAGAAAATGAACACAATTTGGTGGGGAAAACCCAATATTTAGGGAAATAAACCCAGTTTTGGTGGAAAAAAACATATTTTGGGAAAATGAACACAGTTTTGGGGGAAAAAATGATTTTGGGGAAAATGAACCCAGTAATGGAGAAAAAATCCTCATTTTGGGGAAAATGAACCCAGTGTGGAGTGGAAATTGAAGATTTTGGGGAAAATGAAATCAGTTTGGAGGGGAAAACCTGATTTGTGTGAAAATGTACCCAGTTTTTGGGGGAGAAAAAGGATTTTGGGTAAAATGAACCCAGTGTGGAGTGGAAATAGAAGATTTTGGAGAAAATGAACACTGTTTGGAGGGGAACACCTGATTTTGGAGAAAAGCATCCAGTTTTGGGGGAAATAAGGATTTTGTGGAAAATGAATATAGTTTCGGAGGATAAAAACTATTTATGCAGAAAATGAACCCAGTTTTGGGTAAAAAACCCGTTTTTAAGGAAAATGAACCCAATTTTGGGGAAAAAAAATTATTTTTGGGAAAATGAACCCAGTAATTGGGTAAAAAACCCGAATTTTGGGGAAAATGAACCCCGTTTGGGAGGAAAAAAACCCGATTATGGGAAAAATGAACCCAGTTTTGGGGAAAAAATTATTTTGAGGAAAATGAAATCAGTTTTGGGAAAAAAATTATTTTGGGGAAAATGAACCCAGTAATGGGGAAAAAAAAATGATTTTGGGGAAAATGAACCCAGTTTTGGGGGAAAACCCCGGATTTGGGGAAAATGAACCCAGTTTTGGGGGAAAAAATGATTTTGGGGAAAATGAACCCAGTAATGGAGAAAAAATCCTGATTTTGGGGAAAATGAACCCAGTGTGGAGTGGAAATAGAAGATTTTGGGGAAAATGAAATCAGTTTGGAGGGGAACACCTGATTTTGGAGAAATAGCATCCAGTTTTGGGGGGAAATAAGGATTTTGTGGAAAATGAATATAGTTTCGGAGGATAAAAGCTATTTATGCAGAAAATGAACCCAGTTTTGGGTAAAAAACCCGTTTTTAAGGAAAATGAACCCAATTTTGGGAAAAAAAAATTATTTTTGGGAAAATGAACCCAGTAATTGGGTAAAAAACCCGAATTTTGGGGAAAATGAACCCCGTTTGGAGGAAAAAAACCCGATTATGGGAAAAATGAACCCAGTTTTGGGGAAAAAATTATTTTGGGGAAAATGAAATCAGTTTTGGGAAAAAAATTATTTTGGGGAAAATGAACCCAGTAATGGGGAAAAAAACCTGATTTTGGGGAAAATGAACCCAGTTTTTCAGAGGAAATAGAAGATTTTGGGGAAAAAAATCAAAAATTCACCAAAAATTACACCAAAAATTTCACCAAAATCATTATTTCCCTCCCAAAACTGGATTCATTTCCCCCAAAATCAGATTTTTTCCTCCCCAACCGGGTTCATTTTCCCCAAAATCCTATTTTTCCCTCAAAACCGGGTGCATATTCACACAAATCAGGTTTTCCCCTCCTAAAACGGTTCATTTTCCACAAAAGCTTCCATTTCCACACCACACTGGGTTCATTTTCCCCATAATCAGGGTTTATTCCCAATTACTGTGTTCACTTTCTCAAAAATCCTTTTACCCCCCCCCCCCCCCCCCCCCCCCCCCCCCCCCTCAAAAATGGGTTCATTTATCTCAAAAACTAACCCCTTGATTTTAAAGAATCCTGGAATTTCCTTCCATGAATAGCTGCCAAAGAGAAAGCTTTTTACCGGCAGGGTATTCCTCTCTCGAAGGCTAACAAATACAGGCAAAGAGAGGATCTGCACCAGCTTTCTTGAGCAGCCTTCACAGTGTTTCCCCGGCTTTCACACCACATTCCGGCTGCAAACATTACGTTGGTCCGGAGACAGCGCCTTCTCTTGCCGGCTGGCTCTCTAAACTGAAACCGCTCAGAAAGCTGTCTCTGGCCGCGGTTTCACAGACATCTCGGCTGTCTGCTCCTTGCCTCTCTGAGGAGCAGTCATTTCAGATATCTAGCATCACATCACAGCGCATGCAGATGAGTCTAAAATCTTTCTCTCTTAGAAACTTGCTATTTATGAAAATTGTTTTAGCATGACTTTTCATCTTCTAACAATGTAATTAAAGGGAAAATTATCAGATGATCTGCTCGTGCTTCAAGGACGAGGGATCCCTGTTTTCCAGTGTAGTCTCATCAGCCTCTGCAAACTCTTTCTACTGAAACAGCAGGCAGGGAATCCACAGCACATTCTCTGAACGGCACGGTTTTGTGTTTCTCCAAAGGAGAGCAGAAACTAACCCCTTGATTTTAAAGAATCACAGAATGTTCTTCCATGAATCGCTGCTAGAAGAGAAAGCATTTTAGCGGCAGGCTATTCCTCTCTCGAAGGCTGACAAATACAGGCAATCAGTCGAGCTGCTTTTGCTTTCTTGCGCAGCCTTCACAGTGTAGCCCCGGCTTTCACAGTAGGCTTCAGCTGCAAACATTACGTTGTTCGGGAGACAGCGCCTTCTCTTACCGGCTAGCTCTCTAAACTGAAGCCGGTCGGAAAGCTGCCTCTCGCCGCGGTTCTACAGACATCCCGGCGGTCTGCTGCTTGCCTCCCTGACGAACAGTCTTTTCCGATTTCTAGCAGCATATTAAAGCGCGTCCACAGCAGTCTAAAATCTTGCCTCCTACCCACCCCCGAATTTTCTATTTTGGAAATGTTTTAGCATGACATCTAATCTCCTAACAATGTATTTAAAAGACAAATAATCAGATGATCTGTTCGTGTTCAAGGACGAGAGATCCCTTTTTTCCTGTCCATTCCCTTCAGCCTCTGCAAACTGTTTCTGCTGAAACTTGTTACAACAGCCGGCAGCGAATTCACACACATTCTCTGAACTGCAAGGTTTTGTTTTTCCTCCAAGGGTGTGCAGAAACTAACCCTTGGATTTCAAAGAATCCTGGAATTTCCTTCCATGAATAGCTGCCAGAAGAGAAAGCTTTTTACCGGCAGGGTATTCCTCTCTCGAAGGCTTACAAATACAGGCAAAGAGAGGATCTGCTCCTGCTTTCTTGAGCAGCCTTCACAGTGTTTCCCCGGCTTTCACACCACATTCCGGCTGCAAACATTACGTTGGTCCGGAGACAGCGCCTTCTCTTGCCGGCTGGCTCTCTAAACTGAAACCGCTCAGAAAGCTGTCTCTGGCCGCGGTTTCACAGACATCTCGGCTGTCTGCTCCTTGCCTCTCTGAGGAGCAGTCATTTCAGATATCTAGCATCACATCACAGCGCATGCAGATGAGTCTAAAACCTTTCTGTCTTAGAAACTTGCTATTTATGAAAATTGTTTTAGCATGACTTTTCATCTTCTAACAATGTAATTAAAGGGAATATTATCAGATGATCTACTCGTGCTTCAAGGACGAGGGATCCCTGTTTTCCAGTGTAGTCTCATCAGCCTCTGCAAACTCTTTCTACTGAAACAGCAGGCAGGGAATCCACAGCACATTCTCTGAACGGCACGGTTTTGTGTTTCTCCAAAGGAGAGCAGAAACTAACCCCTTGATTTTAAAGAATCCTGGAATGTTCTTCCATGAATCGCTGCTAGAAGAGAAAGCATTTTAGCGGCAGGCTATTCCTCTCTCGAAGGCTGACAAATAAGGGCAAACAGTCGAGCTGCTTTTGCTTTCTTGCGCAGCCTTCACAGTGTAGCCCCGGCTTTCACAGTAGGCTTCAGCTGCAAACATTACGTTGTTCGGGAGACAGTGCCTTCTCTTACCGGCTAGCTCTCTAAACTGAAGCCGGTCGGAAAGCTGCCTCTCGCCGCGGTTCTACAGACATCCCGGCGGTCTGCTGCTTGCCTCCCTGACGAACAGTCTTTTCCGATTTCTAGCAGCATATTAAAGCGCGTCCACAGCAGTCTAAAATCTTGCCTCCTACCCACCCCCGAATTTTCTATTTTGGAAATGTTTTAGCATGACATCTAATCTCCTAACAATGTATTTAAAAGACAAATAATCGGATGATCTGTTCGTGTTCAAGGACGAGAGATGCCTTTTTTCCTGTCCGTTCCCTTCAGCCTCTGCAAACTGTTTCTGCTGAAATTTGTTACAACAGCTGGCAGCGAATTCACACACATTCTCTGAACTGCACGGTTTTGTTTTTCCTCCAAGGGTGTGCAGAAACTAACCCTTGGATTTTAAAGAATCCTGGAATTTCCTTCCATGAATAGCTGCCAGAAGAGAAAGCTTTTTACCGGCAGGGTATTCCTCTCTCGAAGGCTTACAAATACAGGCAAAGAGAGGATCTGCTCCTGCTTTCTTGAGCAGCCTTCACAGTGTTTCCCCGGCTTTCACACCACATTCCGGCTGCAAACATTACGTTGGTCCGGAGACAGCGCCTTCTCTTACCGGCTAGCTCTCTAAACTGAAGCCGGTCGGAAAGCTGCCTTTGCCCGCGGTTCTAAAGACATCCCGGCGGTCTTCTTCTTGCCTCCCTGACGAACAGTCATTTCAGATTTTGGGAGGAATTAACACAGTTTGGGAGAAAAAAAACTTATTATGGGGAAAATGAAGCCAGTTTGTGGGGAAAAAGCCGGTTTTGAATATAATAAACCCAGTTATGGGGAAAATGAACCAGTAATGGGGAAAAAAACGATTATGGGGAAAATGAACAGAGTTTGGGGGGGGAAAACCCATTTTGTAGGGAAAGGAACACAGTTAAGGTGGAAAGAAACAGATTCTGTGGAAAATGAAATTGTAGGGAAATGAACCCAGTTTTGCTGGAATAAAACATATTTTGTGGAAAATGAGGGTTTTTTCCTCCCCCCGACTGGATTCATTTTCCCCAAAATCGGGTTTTTTTCCTCCCAAATTGGGTTCATTTTCCCCAAAATCCTTTTTTTCCCACAAAAACTGGGTGCATTTTCACACAAATCAGGTTTTCCCCTCCAAACTGATTACATTTTCCAAAAATCTTTTATTTCCACTCCACACTGGGTTTATTTTCCCAAAATCATTTTTTTCCCCATTACTGGATTCATTTCCCCAAAATCGGTTTTTTTCCACCAAAACTGAGTTCATTTTCCCGAAATCGTTTCTCCCCCTCCCCCCCCCCCCAAAAAAAAACTGGCTGCATTTTCACACAAATGAGATTTTCCCCTCCAAACTGATTTCATTTTCCCCCAAATCCGGGTTTATTTCCCAATTACTGGGTTCATTTCCCCAAAATAATTTTTTCCCAAAGCACTGTTCATTTTCCCCAAAATCGATTTTTTTCCACCAAAACAGAGACCATTTACCTACAAGTTGGGTTTTCCCCCCAAACTGTGTTCATTTCCCCCCAAATTAGGGGTTTTTACAAAATTTTACAAAATTACTGGGTTAATTTTCCCCAAAATCACTTCGCCCCCCCCCCCACCCCAAACTGGATGCATTTTCATACAAATCAGGTTTTTTCCCCCCAAACTGGGTTAATTTTCACCATAATCAGCTTTCCTCCAAAACTCGGTTCATTTCCCTTCAAGTTGGTTTCCTCCGCCCAAAACTTTGTTCATTTTCCCCAAAATTCGAATTTTTTAACCCAATTACTGGGTTCATTTTCCCAAAATATTTTTTTCCCCAAAACTGGGTTCATTTTCCTTAAAAACGGGTTTTTCTGCCAAAACTGGGTTCATTTTCCGCATAATCAGCATTTTTCCTCCGAAACTAGGTTCATTTTCCACAAAATCCTTATTTCCCCCCAAAACTGGGTTTATTTTCACACAAATCAGGTTTTCCCCTCAAAACAGTATTCATTTTCCCCAAAATCTTCTATTTCCACTCCACACTTGGTTCATTTTCCCCAAAAACAGTTTTTTCCCCCAAAACTGGGTCCATTTTCCCTAAATTCGGGGTTTTTTCCACCAAAACTCGGTTCATTTCCCTAGAAGTTGGTTTTTCCCCCCCAAACTTTGTTCATTTTCCCCAAAATTCGGTTTTTTTACCCAATTACTGGGTTCGTTTTCTCCAAAATAATTGTTTTCCCCAAAACTGGGTTCATTTTCTGCATAATCAGTTTTTCCCTCTGAAACTGGGTTCATTTTCCACAAAATTCGGGAAATGAACTGAGTTTTGGTGGAAAAAAACTGACTTTGGGGAAAATGAACCCAGTTAGGGAGGAAAAAATCCGATTTTGGGGCAAATTACCCCAATTATGGGGGAAAAAAAAATAATTTTCGGGAAATGAACCCAGTAATTGGAAAACCCGGATTCTGGGGAAAATGAACACAGTTTGGGAGGAAAGAAGCTGATTATGGGGAAAATGAAACCAGTTTTGGGGGAAAAAAAACATTTTTGGTGAAAATGAACCCAGTTTTGAAGGAAAAAAAAAGATTTTGGGGAAATAAAGCCAGTAACTGGTTCAAAAATCCATATGTTGGGGAAAATGAACACAATTTGGTGGGGAAAACCCGATATGTAGGGAAATAAACCCATTTTTGGTGGAAAAAACATATTTTGAGGAAAATGAACCCAGTTTTTTGGGGGAAAAAATTATTTTGGGGAAAATGAACCCAGTTTGGGAGGAGAGAAGCTGATTATGGCGGAAATGAACCCAGTTTGGTGGGGGGGAAATATTTTGTGGAAATAAAGCCAGTAATTGGGTAAAAACCCCGGATTTTGGAGAAAAATGAACCCAGTCTGGTGGGGAAAACCCAATTTGTAGGGAAATAAACCCAGTTTTGTGGAAAAAAATATATTTTGGGGAAAATGAACGCAGTAATGGGGAAAAATCCTGATTTTGGGGAAAATGAACCAAGTGCGGAGTGGAAATAGAAGATTTTGAGGAAAATGAAATCAGTTTGGAGGGGACAACCTGATTTGTGTGAAAATGTACCCAGTTTTGGGGGTTAATAGGGATTTTCTGGAAAATGAACCTAGTTTTGGAGGGAAAAAAATGCTGATTATACGGAAAATGAACCCAGTTTTGGGGGAAAAATCCATTTTTAAGGAAAATGAACCCAGTTTGGGGGAAAAAAATTATTTTGGGGAAAATGAACCCAGTAATCGGGTAAAAAACCCGATTTTTTTGGAAAATGAACAGAGTTTGGGGGGGGGGGAACCAACTTGTAGGGAAATGAACCGAGTTTTGCTCGAAAAAAAACAACTTTAGGGAAAATCAACCCAGTTTGGGAGGGAAAAAAACGATTTTGGGGAAAATGAACCCAGTTTTGGGGGAAAAAACCCGATTTTGGGGAAATGAACCCAGTAATGGGGAAAAAACCTGATTTTGGGGAAAATGAACACTGTTTGGAGGGGAAAACTTGATTTGTGTGAAAATGCACCCAGTGTTTTGAAGAAAAAAAGGATTTTGGGGAAAATGAACCCAGTTTGGGAGGATAGAAGCTGATTATGGGGAAAATGAACCCAGTTTGGGGGGGGGAAAATATTTTGTGGAAATAAAGCCAGTAATTGGGTAAAAACGCCGGATTTTGGAGAAAAATGAACCCAGTCTGGTGGGGAAAACCCAATTTGTAGGGAAATAAACCCAGTTTTGTGGAAAAAATATATTTTGGGGAAAATGAACGCAGTAATGGGGAAAAATCCTGATTTTGGGGAAAATGAACCAAGTGCGGAGTGGAAATAGAATATTTTGAGGAAAATGAAATCAGTTTGGAGGGGACAACCTGATTTGTGTGAAAATGTACCCAGTTTTGGGGGGGGGGGGAGGAAAGGATTTTGTGGAAAATGAACCTAGTTTTGGAGGAAAAAATCTGATTATGCGGAAAATGAACCCCTTTTGGGGGGAAAAATGATTTTGGGGGAAATGAACGCAGTAATTGGGTAAAAAACTCTAATTTGGGGGAAAATGGAACCAGTTTGGTAGGGAAAACCAAATTTGTAGGGAAGTGAACCCATTTTTGGTGGAAAAAACCATATTTTGGGGAAAATGGACACAGTTTTGGGGGGAAAAAATGATTTTGGGGAAAATGAACCCAGTGTGGAATGGAAATAGAAGATTTTGGGGAAAATGAAATCAGATAGGAGGGGAAAACCTGATTTTTGTGAAAATGAACTGAGTTTTGGGGGGAAATAAGGATTTTATGTAAAATGAACCTATTTTCGGAGGAAAAAAGCTGATTATGTGGAAAATGAACCCAGTTTTGCGGAAAAACCTGTTTTCAAGGAAAATGAACCCAGTTTTGGGGAAAAAAATGATTTTGGGGAAAATGAACCCAGTGATCGGGTAAAAAACCCGGATTTTGGGGAAAATGAACACACTTTGTTGGGGAAAACCTAATATGTAGGGAAATAAACCCAGTTTTGGTGGAAAAAACATATTTTGGGGAAAATGAACCCAGTTTTGGGGTAAAAAAAATGATTTTTGGAAAAATTAACCCACTTTGTGAGAAAAACCCCTGATTTTGGAGAAAATGAACCCAGTAATGGGGAAAAATCCTGATTTTGGGGAAAATGAACCAAGTGCGGAGTGGAAATAGAAGGTTTTGAGGAAAATGAAATCAGTTTGGACGGGACAACCTGATTTGTGTGAAAATGTACCCAGTTTTGGGGGTTAATAGGGATTTTGCGGAAAATGAACCTAGTTTCGGAGGAAAAATTCTGATTATACGGAAAATGAACACAGTTTTGGGGGAAAAAAACGTTTTTAAGGAAAATGAACCCAGTTTTTGGGGAAAAAAATATTTTGGGGAAAATGAACGCAGTAATTGGGTAAAAAAACCCGAATTTTGGGGAAAATCAGCAGAGTTGGGGGGGGGAAGACTTGTAGAGAAATGAACCGACTTTTGCTGTAAAAAAACCGACTTTGGGGAAAATCAACCCAGTTTGGGAGGAAAAAATCCGATTTTGGGGAAAATGAACACTGGAGGGGAAAACTAGATTTGTGTGAAAATGCACCCAGTGTTTTGTGGAAAAAAAGGATTTTGGGGAAAATGAACCCAGTTTAGGAAGAAAGAAGCTGATTATGGGGAAAATTAACCCAGTTTGGAGGGGATAACCCGTTTTTGATTAAAATGAACCCAGTTTTGAGGGAAAAACAAATTTTTTGGGAAATAAAGCCAGTAATTGGGGCTTCTCCAAAACAACTAGGTTTTGGAGAAAATGAACACAATTTGGTGGGGAAAACCCAATATTTAGGGAAATAAACCCAGTTTTGGTGGAAAAAAAACATATTTTGGGGAAAATGAACACAGTTTTGGGGGAAAAAATGATTTTGGGGAAAATGAACCCAGTAATGGAGAAAAAATCCTCATTTTGGGGAAAATGAACCCAGTGTGGAGTGGAAATTGAAGATTTTGGGGAAAATGAAATCAGTTTGGAGGGGAAAACCTGATTTGTGTGAAAATGTACCCAGTTTTTGGGGGAGAAAAAGGATTTTGGGTAAAATGAACCCAGTGTGGAGTGGAAATAGAAGATTTTGGAGAAAATGAACACTGTTTGGAGGGGAACACCTGATTTTGGAGAAAAAGCATCCAGTTTTGGGGGGAAATAAGGATTTTGTGGAAAATGAATATAGTTTCGGAGGATAAAAACTATTTATGCAGAAAATGAACCCAGTTTTGGGTAAAAAACCCGTTTTTAAGGAAAATGAACCCAATTTTGGGGAAAAAAAATTATTTTTGGGAAAATGAACCCAGTAATTGGGTAAAAAACCCGAATTTTGGGGAAAATGAACCCCGTTTGGGAGGAAAAAAACCCGATTATGGGAAAAATGAACCCAGTTTTGGGGAAAAAATTATTTTGAGGAAAATGAAATCAGTTTTGGGAAAAAAATTATTTTGGGGAAAATGAACCCAGTAATGGGGAAAAAAAAATGATTTTGGGGAAAATGAACCCAGTTTTGGGGGAAAACCCCGGATTTGGGGAAAATGAACCCAGTTTTGGGGGAAAAAATGATTTTGGGGAAAATGAACCCAGTAATGGAGAAAAAATCCTGATTTTGGGGAAAATGAACCCAGTGTGGAGTGGAAATAGAAGATTTTGGGGAAAATGAAATCAGTTTGGAGGGGAACACCTGATTTTGGAGAAATAGCATCCAGTTTTGGGGGGAAATAAGGATTTTGTGGAAAATGAATATAGTTTCGGAGGATAAAAGCTATTTATGCAGAAAATGAACCCAGTTTTGGGTAAAAAACCCGTTTTTAAGGAAAATGAACCCAATTTTGGGAAAAAAAAATTATTTTTGGGAAAATGAACCCAGTAATTGGGTAAAAAACCCGAATTTTGGGGAAAATGAACCCCGTTTGGGAGGAAAAAAACCCGATTATGGGAAAAATGAACCCAGTTTTGGGGAAAAAATTATTTTGGGGAAAATGAAATCAGTTTTGGGAAAAAAATTATTTTGGGGAAAATGAACCCAGTAATGGGGAAAAAAACCTGATTTTGGGGAAAATGAACCCAGTTTTTCAGAGGAAATAGAAGATTTTGGGGAAAAAAATCAAAAATTCACCAAAAATTACACCAAAAATTTCACCAAAATCATTATTTCCCTCCCAAAACTGGATTCATTTCCCCCAAAATCAGATTTTTTCCTCCCCAACCGGGTTCATTTTCCCCAAAATCCTATTTTTCCCTCAAAACCGGGTGCATATTCACACAAATCAGGTTTTCCCCTCCTAAAACGGTTCATTTTCCACAAAAGCTTCCATTTCCACACCACACTGGGTTCATTTTCCCCATAATCAGGGTTTATTCCCAATTACTGTGTTCACTTTCTCAAAAATCCTTTTACCCCCCCCCCCTCCCCCCCCTCAAAAATGGGTTCATTTATCTCAAAAACTAACCCCTTGATTTTAAAGAATCCTGGAATTTCCTTCCATGAATAGCTGCCAAAGAGAAAGCTTTTTACCGGCAGGGTATTCCTCTCTCGAAGGCTAACAAATACAGGCAAAGAGAGGATCTGCACCAGCTTTCTTGAGCAGCCTTCACAGTGTTTCCCCGGCTTTCACACCACATTCCGGCTGCAAACATTACGTTGGTCCGGAGACAGCGCCTTCTCTTACCGGCTAGCTCTCTAAACTGAAGCCGGTCGGAAAGCTGCCTCTGCCCGCGGTTCTAAAGACATCCCGGCGGTCTTCTTCTTGCCTCCCTGACGAACAGTCATTTCAGATTTTGGGAGGAATTAACACAGTTTGGGAGAAAAAAAACTGATTATGGGGAAAATGAAGCCAGTTTGTGGGGAAAAAGCCGTTTTTGAATATAATAAACCCAGTTATGGGGAAAATGAACCAGTAATGGGGAAAAAAACGATTATGGGGAAAATGAACAGAGTTTGGGGGGGGAAAACCCATTTTGTAGGGAAAGGAACACAGTTAAGGTGGAAAGAAACAGATTCTGTGGAAAATGAAATTGTAGGGAAATGAACCCAGTTTTGCTGGAATAAAACATATTTTGTGGAAAATGAGGGTTTTTTCCTCCCCCCGACTGGATTCATTTTCCCCAAAATCGGGTTTTTTTCCTCCCAAATTGGGTTCATTTTCCCCAAAATCCTTTTTTTCCCACAAAAACTGGGTGCATTTTCACACAAATCAGGTTTTCCCCTCCAAACTGATTACATTTTCCAAAAATCTTTTATTTCCACTCCACACTGGGTTTATTTTCCCAAAATCATTTTTTTCCCCATTACTGGATTCATTTCCCCAAAATCGGTTTTTTTCCACCAAAACTGAGTTCATTTTCCCGAAATCGTTTCTCCCCCTCCCCCCCCCCCCCAAAAAAAAACTGGCTGCATTTTCACACAAATGAGATTTTCCCCTCCAAACTGATTTCATTTTCCCCCAAATCCGGGTTTATTTCCCAATTACTGGGTTCATTTCCCCAAAATAATTTTTTCCCAAAGCACTGTTCATTTTCCCCAAAATCGATTTTTTTCCACCAAAACAGAGACCATTTACCTACAAGTTGGGTTTTCCCCCCAAACTGTGTTCATTTCCCCCCAAATTAGGGGTTTTTACAAAATTTTACAAAATTACTGGGTTAATTTTCCCCAAAATCACTTCGCCCCCCCCCCCCACCCCAAACTGGATGCATTTTCATACAAATCAGGTTTTTTCCCCCCAAACTGGGTTAATTTTCACCATAATCAGCTTTCCTCCAAAACTCGGTTCATTTCCCTTCAAGTTGGTTTCCTCCGCCCAAAACTTTGTTCATTTTCCCCAAAATTCGAATTTTTTAACCCAATTACTGGGTTCATTTTCCCAAAATATTTTTTTCCCCAAAACTGGGTTCATTTTCCTTAAAAACGGGTTTTTCTGCCAAAACTGGGTTCATTTTCCGCATAATCAGCATTTTTCCTCCGAAACTAGGTTCATTTTCCACAAAATCCTTATTTCCCCCCAAAACTGGGTTTATTTTCACACAAATCAGGTTTTCCCCTCAAAACAGTATTCATTTTCCCCAAAATCTTCTATTTCCACTCCACACTTGGTTCATTTTCCCCAAAAACAGTTTTTTCCCCCAAAACTGGGTCCATTTTCCCTAAATTCGGGGTTTTTTCCACCAAAACTCGGTTCATTTCCCTAGAAGTTGGTTTTTCCCCCCCAAACTTTGTTCATTTTCCCCAAAATTCGGTTTTTTTACCCAATTACTGGGTTCGTTTTCTCCAAAATAATTGTTTTCCCCAAAACTGGGTTCATTTTCTGCATAATCAGTTTTTCCCTCTGAAACTGGGTTCATTTTCCACAAAATTCGGGAAATGAACTGAGTTTTGGTGGAAAAAAACTGACTTTGGGGAAAATGAACCCAGTTAGGGAGGAAAAAATCCGATTTTGGGGCAAATTACCCCAATTATGGGGGAAAAAAAAATAATTTTCGGGAAATGAACCCAGTAATTGGAAAACCCGGATTCTGGGGAAAATGAACACAGTTTGGGAGGAAAGAAGCTGATTATGGGGAAAATGAAACCAGTTTTGGGGGAAAAAAAACATTTTTGGTGAAAATGAACCCAGTTTTGAAGGAAAAAAAAAGATTTTGGGGAAATAAAGCCAGTAACTGGTTCAAAAATCCATATGTTGGGGAAAATGAACACAATTTGGTGGGGAAAACCCGATATGTAGGGAAATAAACCCATTTTTGGTGGAAAAAACATATTTTGAGGAAAATGAACCCAGTTTTTTGGGGGAAAAAATTATTTTGGGGAAAATGAACCCAGTTTGGGAGGAGAGAAGCTGATTATGGCGGAAATGAACCCAGTTTGGTGGGGGGGAAATATTTTGTGGAAATAAAGCCAGTAATTGGGTAAAAACCCCGGATTTTGGAGAAAAATGAACCCAGTCTGGTGGGGAAAACCCAATTTGTAGGGAAATAAACCCAGTTTTGTGGAAAAAAATATATTTTGGGGAAAATGAACGCAGTAATGGGGAAAAATCCTGATTTTGGGGAAAATGAACCAAGTGCGGAGTGGAAATAGAAGATTTTGAGGAAAATGAAATCAGTTTGGAGGGGACAACCTGATTTGTGTGAAAATGTACCCAGTTTTGGGGGTTAATAGGGATTTTCTGGAAAATGAACCTAGTTTTGGAGGGAAAAAAATGCTGATTATACGGAAAATGAACCCAGTTTTGGGGGAAAAATCCATTTTTAAGGAAAATGAACCCAGTTTGGGGGAAAAAAATTATTTTGGGGAAAATGAACCCAGTAATCGGGTAAAAAACCCGATTTTTTTGGAAAATGAACAGAGTTTGGGGGGGGGGGAACCAACTTGTAGGGAAATGAACCGAGTTTTGCTCGAAAAAAAACAACTTTAGGGAAAATCAACCCAGTTTGGGAGGGAAAAAAACGATTTTGGGGAAAATGAACCCAGTTTTGGGGGAAAAAACCCGATTTTGGGGAAATGAACCCAGTAATGGGGAAAAAACCTGATTTTGGGGAAAATGAACACTGTTTGGAGGGGAAAACTTGATTTGTGTGAAAATGCACCCAGTGTTTTGAAGAAAAAAAGGATTTTGGGGAAAATGAACCCAGTTTGGGAGGATAGAAGCTGATTATGGGGAAAATGAACCCAGTTTGGGGGGGGAAAAATATTTTGTGGAAATAAAGCCAGTAATTGGGTAAAAACCCCGGATTTTGGAGAAAAATGAACCCAGTCTGGTGGGGAAAACCCAATTTGTAGGGAAATAAACCCAGTTTTGTGGAAAAAATATATTTTGGGGAAAATGAACGCAGTAATGGGGAAAAATCCTGATTTTGGGGAAAATGAACCAAGTGCGGAGTGGAAATAGAATATTTTGAGGAAAATGAAATCAGTTTGGAGGGGACAACCTGATTTGTGTGAAAATGTACCCAGTTTTGGGGGGGGGGGGAGGAAAGGATTTTGTGGAAAATGAACCTAGTTTTGGAGGAAAAAATCTGATTATGCGGAAAATGAACCCCTTTTGGGGGGAAAAATGATTTTGGGGGAAATGAACGCAGTAATTGGGTAAAAAACTCTAATTTGGGGGAAAATGGAACCAGTTTGGTAGGGAAAACCAAATTTGTAGGGAAGTGAACCCATTTTTGGTGGAAAAAACCATATTTTGGGGAAAATGGACACAGTTTTGGGGGGAAAAAATGATTTTGGGGAAAATGAACCCAGTGTGGAATGGAAATAGAAGATTTTGGGGAAAATGAAATCAGATAGGAGGGGAAAACCTGATTTTTGTGAAAATGAACTGAGTTTTGGGGGGAAATAAGGATTTTATGTAAAATGAACCTATTTTCGGAGGAAAAAAGCTGATTATGTGGAAAATGAACCCAGTTTTGCGGAAAAACCTGTTTTCAAGGAAAATGAACCCAGTTTTGGGGAAAAAAATGATTTTGGGGAAAATGAACCCAGTGATCGGGTAAAAAACCCGGATTTTGGGGAAAATGAACACACTTTGTTGGGGAAAACCTAATATGTAGGGAAATAAACCCAGTTTTGGTGGAAAAAACATATTTTGGGGAAAATTAACCCAGTTTTGGGGTAAAAAAATGATTTTTGGAAAAATTAACCCACTTTGTGAGAAAAACCCCTGATTTTGGAGAAAATGAACCCAGTAATGGGGAAAAATCCTGATTTTGGGGAAAATGAACCAAGTGCGGAGTGGAAATAGAAGGTTTTGAGGAAAATGAAATCAGTTTGGACGGGACAACCTGATTTGTGTGAAAATGTACCCAGTTTTGGGGGTTAATAGGGATTTTGCGGAAAATGAACCTAGTTTCGGAGGAAAAATTCTGATTATACGGAAAATGAACACAGTTTTGGGGGAAAAAAACGTTTTTAAGGAAAATGAACCCAGTTTTTGGGGAAAAAAATATTTTGGGGAAAATGAACGCAGTAATTGGGTAAAAAAACCCGAATTTTGGGGAAAATCAGCAGAGTTGGGGGGGGGAAGACTTGTAGAGAAATGAACCGACTTTTGCTGTAAAAAAACCGACTTTGGGGAAAATCAACCCAGTTTGGGAGGAAAAAATCCGATTTTGGGGAAAATGAACACTGGAGGGGAAAAAAAACCTGGTTTTGGGGAAAATGAACACTGGAGGGGAAAACTAGATTTGTGTGAAAATGCACCCAGTGTTTTGTGGAAAAAAAGGATTTTGGGGAAAATGAACCCAGTTTAGGAAGAAAGAAGCTGATTATGGGGAAAATTAACCCAGTTTGGAGGGGATAACCCGTTTTTGATTAAAATGAACCCAGTTTTGAGGGAAAAACAAATTTTTTGGGAAATAAAGCCAGTAATTGGGGCTTCTCCAAAACAACCAGGTTTTGGAGAAAATGAACACAATTTGGTGGGGAAAACCCAATATTTAGGGAAATAAACCCAGTTTTGGTGGAAAAAAAACATATTTTGGGGAAAATGAACACAGTTTTGGGGGAAAAAATGATTTTGGGGAAAATGAACCCAGTAATGGAGAAAAAATCCTGATTTTGGGGAAAATGAACCCAGTGTGGAGTGGAAATTGAAGATTTTGGGGAAAATGAAATCAGTTTGGAGGGGAAAACCTGATTTGTGTGAAAATGTACCCAGTTTTTGAGGGAGAAAAAGGATTTTGTGTAAAATGAACCCAGTGTGGAGTGGAAATAGAAGATTTTGGAGAAAATGAACACTGTTTGGAGGGGAACACCTGATTTTGGAGAAAAAGCATCCAGTTTTGGGGGGAAATAAGGATTTTGTGGAAAATGAATATAGTTTCGGAGGATAAAAACTATTTATGCAGAAAATGAACCCAGTTTTGGGTAAAAAACCCGTTTTTAAGGAAAATGAACCCAATTTTGGGGAAAAAAATTTATTTTTGGGAAAATGAACCCAGTAATTGGGTAAAAAACCCGAATTTTGGGGAAAATGAACCCCGTTTGGGAGGAAAAAAACCCGATTATGGGAAAAATGAACCCAGTTTTGGGGAAAAAATTATTTTGAGGAAAATGAAATCAGTTTTGGGAAAAAAATTATTTTGGGGAAAATGAACCCAGTAATGGGGAAAAAAAAATGATTTTGGGGAAAATGAACCCAGTTTTGGGGGAAAACCCCGGATTTGGGGAAAATGAACCCAGTTTTGGGGGAAAAAATGATTTTGGGGAAAATGAACCCAGTAATGGAGAAAAAATCCTGATTTTGGGGAAAATGAACCCAGTGTGGAGTGGAAATAGAAGATTTTGGGGAAAATGAAATCAGTTTGGAGGGGAACACCTGATTTTGGAGAAAAAGCATCCAGTTTTGGGGGGAAATAAGGATTTTGTGGAAAATGAATATAGTTTCGGAGGATAAAAGCTATTTATGCAGAAAATGAACCCAGTTTTGGGTAAAAAACCCGTTTTTAAGGAAAATGAACCCAATTTTGGGAAAAAAAAATTATTTTTGGGAAAATGAACCCAGTAATTGGGTAAAAAACCCGAATTTTGGGGAAAATGAACCCCGTTTGGGAGGAAAAAAACCCGATTATGGGAAAAATGAACGCAGTTTTGGGGAAAAAATTATTTTGGGGAAAATGAAATCAGTTTTGGGAAAAAAATTATTTTGGGGAAAATGAACCCAGTAATGGGGAAAAAAACCTGATTTTGGGGAAAATGAACCCAGTTTTTCAGAGGAAATAGAAGATTTTGGGGAAAAAAATCAAAAATTCACCAAAAATTACACCAAAAATTTCACCAAAATCATTATTTCCCTCCCAAAACTGGATTCATTTCCCCCAAAATCAGATTTTTTCCTCCCCAACCGGGTTCATTTTCCCCAAAATCCTATTTTTCCCTCAAAACCGGGTGCATATTCACACAAATCAGGTTTTCCCCTCCTAAAACGGTTCATTTTCCACAAAAGCTTCCATTTCCACACCACACTGGGTTCATTTTCCCCATAATCAGGGTTTATTCCCAATTACTGTGTTCACTTTCTCAAAAATCCTTTTACCCCCCCCCCCCCTCCCCCCCCTCAAAAATGGGTTCATTTATCTCAAAAACTAACCCCTTGATTTTAAAGAATCCTGGAATTTCCTTCCATGAATAGCTGCCAAAGAGAAAGCTTTTTACCGGCAGGGTATTCCTCTCTCGAAGGCTAACAAATACAGGCAAAGAGAGGATCTGCACCAGCTTTCTTGAGCAGCCTTCACAGTGTTTCCCCGGCTTTCACACCACATTCCGGCTGCAAACATTACGTTGGTCCGGAGACAGCGCCTTCTCTTGCCGGCTGGCTCTCTAAACTGAAACCGCTCAGAAAGCTGTCTCTGGCCGCGGTTTCACAGACATCTCGGCTGTCTGCTCCTTGCCTCTCTGAGGAGCAGTCATTTCAGATATCTAGCATCACATCACAGCGCATGCAGATGAGTCTAAAATCTTTCTCTCTTAGAAACTTGCTATTTATGAAAATTGTTTTAGCATGACTTTTCATCTTCTAACAATGTAATTAAAGGGAAAATTATCAGATGATCTGCTCGTGCTTCAAGGACGAGGGATCCCTGTTTTCCAGTGTAGTCTCATCAGCCTCTGCAAACTCTTTCTACTGAAACAGCAGGCAGGGAATCCACAGCACATTCTCTGAACGGCACGGTTTTGTGTTTCTCCAAAGGAGAGCAGAAACTAACCCCTTGATTTTAAAGAATCACAGAATGTTCTTCCATGAATCGCTGCTAGAAGAGAAAGCATTTTAGCGGCAGGCTATTCCTCTCTCGAAGGCTGACAAATACAGGCAATCAGTCGAGCTGCTTTTGCTTTCTTGCGCAGCCTTCACAGTGTAGCCCCGGCTTTCACAGTAGGCTTCAGCTGCAAACATTACGTTGTTCGGGAGACAGCGCCTTCTCTTACCGGCTAGCTCTCTAAACTGAAGCCGGTCGGAAAGCTGCCTCTCGCCGCGGTTCTACAGACATCCCGGCGGTCTGCTGCTTGCCTCCCTGACGAACAGTCTTTTCCGATTTCTAGCAGCATATTAAAGCGCGTCCACAGCAGTCTAAAATCTTGCCTCCTACCCACCCCCGAATTTTCTATTTTGGAAATGTTTTAGCATGACATCTAATCTCCTAACAATGTATTTAAAAGACAAATAATCAGATGATCTGTTCGTGTTCAAGGACGAGAGATCCCTTTTTTCCTGTCCATTCCCTTCAGCCTCTGCAAACTGTTTCTGCTGAAACTTATTACAACAGCCGGCAGCGAATTCACACACATTCTCCGAACTGCAAGGTTTTGTTTTTCCTCCAAGGGTGTGCAGAAACTAACCCTTGGATTTCAAAGAATCCTGGAATTTCCTTCCATGAATAGCTGCCAGAAGAGAAAGCTTTTTACCGGCAGGGTATTCCTCTCTCGAAGGCTTACAAATACAGGCAAAGAGAGGATCTGCTCCTGCTTTCTTGAGCAGCCTTCACAGTGTTTCCCCGGCTTTCACACCACATTCCGGCTGCAAACATTACGTTGGTCCGGAGACAGCGCCTTCTCTTGCCGGCTGGCTCTCTAAACTGAAGCCGGTCGGAAAGCTGTCTCTGGCCGCGGTTTCACAGACATCTCGGCTGTCTGCTCCTTGCCGCTCTGAGGAGCAGTCATTTCAGATATCTAGCATCACATCACAGCGCATGCAGATGAGTCTAAAATCTTTCTGTCTTAGAAACTTGCTATTTATGAAAATTGTTTTAGCATGACTTTTCATCTTCTAACAATGTAATTAAAGGGAATATTATCAGATGATCTACTCGTGCTTCAAGGACGAGGGATCCCTGTTTTCCAGTGTAGTCTCATCAGCCTCTGCAAACTCTTTCTACTGAAACAGCAGGCAGGGAATCCACAGCACATTCTCTGAACGGCACGGTTTTGTGTTTCTCCAAAGGAGAGCAGAAACTAACCCCTTGATTTTAAAGAATCACAGAATGTTCTTCCATGAATCGCTGCTAGAAGAGAAAGCATTTTAGCGGCAGGCTATTCCTCTCTCGAAGGCTGACAAATAAGGGCAAACAGTCGAGCTGCTTTTGCTTTCTTGCGCAGCCTTCACAGTGTAGCCCCGGCTTTCACAGTAGGCTTCAGCTGCAAACATTACGTTGTTCGGGAGACAGTGCCTTCTCTTACCGGCTAGCTCTCTAAACTGAAGCCGGTCGGAAAGCTGCCTCTCGCCGCGGTTCTACAGACATCCCGGCGGTCTGCTGCTTGCCTCCCTGACGAACAGTCTTTTCCGATTTCTAGCAGCATATTAAAGCGCGTCCACAGCAGTCTAAAATCTTGCCTCCTACCCACCCCCGAATTTTCTATTTTGGAAATGTTTTAGCATGACATCTAATCTCCTAACAATGTATTTAAAAGACAAATAATCGGATGATCTGTTCGTGTTCAAGGACGAGAGATGCCTTTTTTCCTGTCCGTTCCCTTCAGCCTCTGCAAACTGTTTCTGCTGAAATTTGTTACAACAGCTGGCAGCGAATTCACACACATTCTCTGAACTGCACGGTTTTGTTTTTCCTCCAAGGGTGTGCAGAAACTAACCCTTGGATTTTAAAGAATCCTGGAATTTCCTTCCATGAATAGCTGCCAGAAGAGAAAGCTTTTTACCGGCAGGGTATTCCTCTCTCGAAGGCTTACAAATACAGGCAAAGAGAGGATCTGCTCCTGCTTTCTTGAGCAGCCTTCACAGTGTTTCCCCGGCTTTCACACCACATTCCGGCTGCAAACATTACGTTGGTCCGGAGACAGCGCCTTCTCTTACCGGCTAGCTCTCTAAACTGAAGCCGGTCGGAAAGCTGCCTCTGCCCGCGGTTCTAAAGACATCCCGGCGGTCTTCTTCTTGCCTCCCTGACGAACAGTCATTTCAGATTTTGGGAGGAATTAACACAGTTTGGGAGAAAAAAAACTTATTATGGGGAAAATGAAGCCAGTTTGTGGGGAAAAAGCCGTTTTTGAATATAATAAACCCAGTTATGGGGAAAATGAACCAGTAATGGGGAAAAAAACGATTATGGGGAAAATGAACAGAGTTTGGGGGGGGGAAAACCCATTTTGTAGGGAAAGGAACACAGTTAAGGTGGAAAGAAACAGATTCTGTGGAAAATGAAATTGTAGGGAAATGAACCCAGTTTTGCTGGAATAAAACATATTTTGTGGAAAATGAGGGTTTTTTCCTCCCCCCGACTGGATTCATTTTCCCCAAAATCGGGTTTTTTTCCTCCCAAATTGGGTTCATTTTCCCCAAAATCCTTTTTTTCCCACAAAAACTGGGTGCATTTTCACACAAATCAGGTTTTCCCCTCCAAACTGATTACATTTTCCAAAAATATTTATTTCCACTCCACACTGGGTTTATTTTCCCAAAATCATTTTTTTCCCCATTACTGGATTCATTTCCCCAAAATCGGTTTTTTTCCACCAAAACTGAGTTCATTTTCCCGAAATCGTTTCTCCCCCTCCCCCCCCCCCCCCCAAAAAAAAAACTGGCTGCATTTTCACACAAATGAGATTTTCCCCTCCAAACTGATTTCATTTTCCCCCAAATCCGGGTTTATTTCCCAATTACTGGGTTCATTTCCCCAAAATAATTTTTTCCCAAAGCACTGTTCATTTTCCCCAAAATCGATTTTTTTCCACCAAAACAGAGACCATTTACCTACAAGTTGGGTTTTCCCCCCAAACTGTGTTCATTTCCCCCCAAATTAGGGGTTTTTACAAAATTTTACAAAATTACTGGGTTAATTTTCCCCAAAATCACTTCGCCCCCCCCCCCCACCCCAAACTGGATGCATTTTCATACAAATCAGGTTTTTTCCCCCCAAACTGGGTTAATTTTCACCATAATCAGCTTTCCTCCAAAACTCGGTTCATTTCCCTTCAAGTTGGTTTCCTCCGCCCAAAACTTTGTTCATTTTCCCCAAAATTCGAATTTTTTAACCCAATTACTGGGTTCATTTTCCCAAAATATTTTTTTTCCCCAAAACTGGGTTCATTTTCCTTAAAAACGGGTTTTTCTGCCAAAACTGGGTTCATTTTCCGCATAATCAGCATTTTTCCTCCGAAACTAGGTTCATTTTCCACAAAATCCTTATTTCCCCCCAAAACTGGGTTTATTTTCACACAAATCAGGTTTTCCCCTCAAAACAGTATTCATTTTCCCCAAAATCTTCTATTTCCACTCCACATTTGGTTCATTTTCCCCAAAAACAGTTTTTTCCCCCAAAACTGGGTCCATTTTCCCTAAATTCGGGTTTTTTTCCACCAAAACTCGGTTCATTTCCCTAGAAGTTGGTTTTTCCCCCCCAAACTTTGTTCATTTTCCCCAAAATTCGGTTTTTTTTACCCAATTACTGGGTTCCTTTTCTCCAAAATAATTGTTTTCCCCAAAACTGGGTTCATTTTCTGCATAATCAGTTTTTCCCTCTGAAACTGGGTTCATTTTCCACAAAATTCGGGAAATGAACTGAGTTTTGGTGGAAAAAAACTGACTTTGGGGAAAATGAACCCAGTTAGGGAGGAAAAAATCCGATTTTGGGGCAAATTACCCCAATTATGGGGGAAAAAAAAATAATTTTCGGGAAATGAACCCAGTAATTGGAAAACCCGGATTCTGGGGAAAATGAACACAGTTTGGGAGGAAAGAAGCTGATTATGGGGAAAATGAAACCAGTTTTGGGGGAAAAAAAACATTTTTGGTGAAAATGAACCCAGTTTTGAAGGAAAAAAAAAGATTTTGGGGAAATAAAGCCAGTAACTGGTTCAAAAATCCATATGTTGGGGAAAATGAACACAATTTGGTGGGGAAAACCCGATATGTAGGGAAATAAACCCATTTTTGGTGGAAAAAACATATTTTGAGGAAAATGAACCCAGTTTTTTTGGGGAAAAAATTATTTTGGGGAAAATGAACCCAGTTTGGGAGGAGAGAAGCTGATTATGGGGGAAATGAACCCAGTTTGGGGGGGGGGGAAATATTTTGTGGAAATAAAGCCAGTAATTGGGTAAAAACCCCGGATTTTGGAGAAAAATGAACCCAGTCTGGTGGGGAAAACCCAATTTGTAGGGAAATAAACCCAGTTTTGTGGAAAAAAATATATTTTGGGGAAAATGAACGCAGTAATGGGGAAAAATCCTGATTTTGGGGAAAATGAACCAAGTGCGGAGTGGAAATAGAAGATTTTGAGGAAAATGAAATCAGTTTGGAGGGGACAACCTGATTTGTGTGAAAATGTACCCAGTTTTGGGGGTTAATAGGGATTTTCTGGAAAATGAACCTAGTTTTGGAGGGAAAAAAATGCTGATTATGCGGAAAATGAACCCAGTTTTGGGGGGAAAATCCATTTTTAAGGAAAATGAACCCAGTTTGGGGGAAAAAAATTATTTTGGGGAAAATGAACCCAGTAATCGGGTAAAAAACCCGATTTTTTTGGAAAATGAACAGAGTTTGGGGGGGGGGAACCAACTTGTAGGGAAATGAACCGAGTTTTGCTCGAAAAAAAACAACTTTAGGGAAAATCAACCCAGTTTGGGAGGGAAAAAAACGATTTTGGGGAAAATGAACCCAGTTTTGGGGGAAAAAACCCGATTTTGGGGAAATGAACCCAGTAATGGGGAAAAAACCTGATTTTGGGGAAAATGAACACTGTTTGGAGGGGAAAACTTGATTTGTGTGAAAATGCACCCAGTGTTTTGAAGAAAAAAAGGATTTTGGGGAAAATGAACCCAGTTTGGGAGGATAGAAGCTGATTATGGGGAAAATGAACCCAGTTTGGGGGGGGGAAAATATTTTGTGGAAATAAAGCCAGTAATTGGGTAAAAACCCCGGATTTTGGAGAAAAATGAACCCAGTCTGGTGGGGAAAACCCAATTTGTAGGGAAATAAACCCAGTTTTGTGGAAAAAATATATTTTGGGGAAAATGAACGCAGTAATGGGGAAAAATCCTGATTTTGGGGAAAATGAACCAAGTGCGGAGTGGAAATAGAAGATTTTGAGGAAAATGAAATCAGTTTGGAGGGGACAACCTGATTTGTGTGAAAATGTACCCAGTTTTGGGGGGGGGGGGGAGGAAAGGATTTTGTGGAAAATGAACCTAGTTTTGGAGGAAAAAATCTGATTATGCGGAAAATGAACCCCTTTTGGGGGGAAAAATGATTTTGGGGGAAATGAACGCAGTAATTGGGTAAAAAACTCTAATTTGGGGGAAAATGGAACCAGTTTGGTAGGGAAAACCAAATTTGTAGGGAAGTGAACCCATTTTTGGTGGAAAAAAACATATTTTGGGGAAAATGGACACAGTTTTGGGGGGAAAAAATGATTTTGGGGAAAATGAACCCAGTGTGGAATGGAAATAGAAGATTTTGGGGAAAATGAAATCAGATAGGAGGGGAAAACCTGATTTTTGTGAAAATGAACTGAGTTTTGGGGGGAAATAAGGATTTTATGTAAAATGAACCTATTTTCGGAGGAAAAAAGCTGATTATGTGGAAAATGAACCCAGTTTTGCGGAAAAACCTGTTTTCAAGGAAAATGAACCCAGTTTTGGGGAAAAAATGATTTTGGGGAAAATGAACCCAGTGATCGGGTAAAAAAACCCGGATTTTGGGGAAAATGAACACAGTTTGTTGGGGAAAACCTAATATGTAGGGAAATAAACCCAGTTTTGGTGGGAAAAAACATATTTTAAATGAACCCAGTTTGGGGTAAAAAAAATGATTTTTGGAAAAATTAACCCACTTTGTGAGAAAAACCCCTGATTTTGGAGAAAATGAACCCAGTAATGGGGAAAAATCCTGATTTTGGGGAAAATGAACCAAGTGCGGAGTGGAAATAGAAGGTTTGAGGAAAATGAAATCAGTTTGGACGGGACAACCTGATTTGTGTGAAAATGTACCCAGTTTTGGGGGTTAATAGGGATTTTGCGGAAAATGAACCTAGTTTCGGAGGAAAAATTCTGATTATACGGAAAATGAACACAGTTTTGGGGGAAAAAAAACGTTTTTAAGGAAAATGAACCCAGTTTTTGGGAAAAAAATATTTTGGGGAAAATGAACGCAGTAATTGGGTAAAAAAACCCGAATTTTGGGAAAATCAGCAGAGTTGGGGGGGGGAAGACTTGTAGAGAAATGAACCGACTTTTGCTGTAAAAAAAACCGACTTTGGGAAAATCAACCCAGTTTGGGAGGAAAAAATCGATTTTGGGGAAAATGAACACTGGAGGGAAAAAAAACTGGTTTTGGGGAAAATGAACACTGGAGGGGAAACTAGATTTGTGTGAAAATGCACCCAGTGTTTTGTGGAAAAAAAGGATTTTGGGGAAAATGAACCCAGTTTAGGAAGAAAGAAGCTGATTATGGGGAAAATTAACCCAGTTTGGAGGGGATAACCCGTTTTTGATTAAAATGAACCCAGTTTTGAGGGAAAAAACAAATTTTTTGGAAATAAAGCCAGTAATTGGGGCTTCTCCAAAACAACCAGGTTTTGGAGAAAATGAACACAATTTGGTGGGGAAAACCCAATATTTAGGGAAATAAACCCAGTTTTGGTGGAAAAAAAACATATTTGGGAAAATGAACACAGTTTTGGGGGAAAAAATGATTTTGGGGAAAATGAACCCAGTAATGGAGAAAAATCCTCATTTTGGGAAAATGAACCAGTGTGGAGTGGAAATTGAAGATTTTGGGGAAAATGAAATCAGTTTGGAGGGGAAAACCTGATTTGTGTGAAAATGTACCCAGTTTTTGGGGGAGAAAAAGGATTTTGGGTAAAATGAACCCAGTGTGGAGTGGAAATAGAAGATTTTGGAGAAAATGAACACTGTTTGGAGGGGAACACCTGATTTTGGAGAAAAAGCATCCAGTTTTGGGGGGAAATAAGGATTTTGTGGAAAATGAATATAGTTTCGGAGGATAAAAACTATTTATGCAGAAAATGAACCCAGTTTTGGGTAAAAAACCCGTTTTTAAGGAAAATGAACCCAATTTTGGGGAAAAAAAATTATTTTTGGGAAAATGAACCCAGTAATTGGGTAAAAAACCCGAATTTTGGGGAAATGAACCCCGTTTGGGAGGAAAAAAACCGATTATGGGAAAAATGAACCCAGTTTTGGGGAAAAAATTATTTTGAGGAAAATGAAATCAGTTTTGGGAAAAAAATTATTTTGGGGAAAATGAACCCAGTAATGGGGAAAAAAAATGATTTTGGGGAAATGAACCCAGTTTTGGGGGAAAACCCCGGATTTGGGGAAAATGAACCCAGTTTTGGGGGAAAAAATGATTTTGGGGAAAATGAACCCAGTAATGGAGAAAAAATCCTGATTGTGGGGAAAATGAACCCAGTGTGGAGTGGAAATAGAAGATTTTGGGGAAAATGAAATCAGTTTGGAGGGGAACACCTGATTTTGGAGAAAAAGCATCCAGTTTTGGGGGGAAATAAGGATTTTGTGGAAATGAATATAGTTTCGGAGGATAAAAGCTATTTATGCAGAAAATGAACCCAGTTTTGGGTAAAAAACCCCGTTTTTAAGGAAAATGAACCCAATTTTGGGAAAAAAAAAATTATTTTTGGGAAAATGAACCCAGTAATTGGGTAAAAAACCCGAATTTTGGGGAAAATGAACCCCGTTTGGGAGGAAAAAACCCGATTATGGGAAAATGAACCCAGTTTTGGGGAAAAAATTATTTTGGGGAAAATGAAATCAGTTTTGGGAAAAAAATTATTTTGGGGAAAATGAACCCAGTAATGGGGAAAAAAACCTGATTTTGGGGAAAATGAACCCAGTTTTCAGAGGAAATAGAAGATTTTGGGGAAAAAAATCAAAAATTCACCAAAAATTACACCAAAAATTTCACCAAAATCATTATTTCCCTCCCAAAACTGGATTCATTTCCCCCAAAATCAGATTTTTTCCTCCCCAACCGGGTTCATTTTCCCCAAAATCCTATTTTTCCCTCAAAACCGGGTGCATATTCACACAAATCAGTTTTCCCCTCCTAAAACGGTTCATTTTCCACAAAAGCTTCCATTTCCACACCACACTGGGTTCATTTTCCCCATAATCAGGGTTTATTCCAATTACTGTGTTCACTTTCTCAAAAATCCTTTTACCCCCCCCCCCCCCCCCCCCCCAAAAATGGGTTCATTTATCTCAAAAACTAACCCCTTGATTTTCAAAGAATCCTGGAATTTCCTTCCATGAATAGCTGCCAAGAGAAAGCTTTTTACCGGCAGGGTATTCCTCTCTCGAAGGCTAACAAATACAGGCAAAGAGAGGATCTGCACCAGCTTTCTTGAGCAGCCTTCACAGTGTTTCCCGGATTTCACACCACATTCCGGCTGCAAACATTACGTTGGTCCGGAGACAGCGCCTTCTCTTGCGGCTGGCTCTCTAAACTGAAACCGCTCAGAAAGCTGTCTCTGGCCGCGGTTTCACAGACATCTCGGCTGTCTGCTCCTTGCCTCTCTGAGGAGCAGTCATTTCACATATCTAGCATCACATCACAGCGCATGCAGATGAGTCTAAAATCTTTCTGTCTTAGAAACTTGCTATTTATGAAAATTGTTTTAGCATGACTTTTCATCTTCTAACAATGTAATTAAAGGGAAAATTATCAGATGATCTGCTCGTGCTTCAAGGACGAGGGATCCCTGTTTTCCAGTGTAGTCTCATCAGCCTCTGCAAACTCTTTCTACTGAAACAGCAGGCAGGGAATCCACAGCACATTCTCTGAACGGCACGGTTTTGTGTTTCTCCAAAGGAGAGCAGAAACTAACCCCTTGATTTTAAAGAATCACAGAATGTTCTTCCATGAATCGCTGCTAGAAGAGAAAGCATTTTAGCGGCAGGCTATTCCTCTCTCGAAGGCTGACAAATACAGGCAATCAGTCGAGCTGCTTTTGCTTTCTTGCGCAGCCTTCACAGTGTAGCCCGGCTTTCACAGTAGGCTTCAGCTGCAAACATTACGTTGTTCGGGAGACAGCGCCTTCTCTTACCGGCTAGCTCTCTAAACTGAAGCCGGTCGGAAAGCTGCCTCTCGCCGCGGTTCTACAGACATCCCGGCGGTCTGCTGCTTGCCTCCCTGACGAACAGTCTTTTCCGATTTCTAGCAGCATATTAAAGCGCGTCCACAGCAGTCTAAAATCTTGCCTCCTACCCACCCCCGAATTTTCTATTTTGGAAATGTTTTAGCATGACATCTAATCTCCTAACAATGTATTTAAAAGACAAATAATCAGATGATCTGTTCGTGTTCAAGGACGAGAGATCCCTTTTTTCCTGTCCATTCCCTTCAGCCTCTGCAAACTGTTTCTGCTGAAACTTGTTACAACAGCCGGCAGCGAATTCACACACATTCTCCGAACTGCAAGGTTTTGTTTTTCCTCCAAGGGTGTGCAGAAACTAACCCTTGGATTTTAAAGAATCCTGGAATTTCCTTCCATGAATAGCTGCCAGAAGAGAAAGCTTTTTTACCGGCAGGGTATTCCTCTCTCGAAGGCTTACAAATACAGGCAAAGAGAGGATCTGCTCCTGCTTTCTTGAGCAGCCTTCACAGTGTTTCCCCGGCTTTCACACCACATTCCGGCTGCAAACATTACGTTGGTCCGGAGACAGCGCCTTCTCTTACCGGCTGGCTCTCTAAACTGAAGCCGGTCGGAAAGCTGTCTCTGGCCGCGGTTTCACAGACATCTCGGCTGTCTGCTCCTTGCGCTCTGAGGAGCAGTCATTTCAGATATCTAGCATCACATCACAGCGCATGCAGATGAGTCTAAAATCTTTCTCTCTTAGAAACTTTCTATTTATGAAAATTGTTTTAGCATGACTTTTCATCTTCTAACAATGTAATTAAAGGGAATATTATCAGATGATCTACTCGTGCTTCAAGGACGAGGATCCCTGTTTTCCAGTGTAGTCTCATCAGCCTCTGCAAACTCTTTCTACTGAAACAGCAGGCAGGGAATCCACAGCACATTCTCTGAACGGCACGGTTTTGTGTTTCTCCAAAGGAGAGCAGAAACTAACCCCTTGATTTTAAAGAATCCTGGAATGTTCTTCCATGAATCGCTGCTAGAAGAGAAAGCATTTTAGCGGCAGCTATTCCTCTCTCGAAGGCTGACAAATAAGGGCAAACAGTCGAGCTGCTTTTGCTTTCTTGCGCAGCCTTCACAGTGTAGCCCCGGCTTTCACAGTAGGCTTCAGCTGCAAACATTACGTTGTTCGGGAGACAGCGCCTTCTCTTACCGGCTAGCTCTCTAAACTGAAGCCGTCGGAAAGCTGCCTCTCGCCGCGGTTCTACAGACATCCCGGCGGTCTGCTGCTTGCCTCCCTGACGAACAGTCTTTTCCGATTTCTAGCAGCATATTAAAGCGCGTCCACAGCAGTCTAAAATCTTGCCTCCTACCCACCCCCGAATTTTCTATTTTGGAAATGTTTTAGCATGACATCTAATCTCCTAACAATGTATTTAAAAGACAAATAATCGGATGATCTGTTCGTGTTCAAGGACGAGAGATCCCTTTTTTCCTGTCCGTTCCCTCAGCCTCTGCAAACTGTTTCTGCTGAAATTTGTTACAACAGCTGGCAGCGAATTCACACACATTCTCTGAACTGCACGGTTTTTTTTTTCCTCCAAGGGTGTGCAGAAACTAACCCTTGGATTTTAAAGAATCCTGGAATTTCCTTCCATGAATAGCTGCCAGAAGAGAAAGCTTTTTACCGGCAGGGTATTCCTCTCTCGAAGGATTACAAATACAGCAAAGAGAGGATCTGCTCCTGCTTTCTTGAGCAGCCTTCACAGTGTTTCCCCGGCTTTCACACCACATTCCGGCTGCAAACATTACGTTGGTCCGGAGACAGCGCCTTCTCTTACCGGCTAGCTCTCTAAACCGAAGCCGGTCGAAAGCTGCCTCTGCCCGCGGTTCTAAAGACATCCCGGCGGTCTTCTTCTTGCCTCCCTGACGAACAGTCATTTCAGATTTTGGGAGGAATTAACACAGTTTGGGAGAAAAAAAACTGATTATGGGGAAAATGAGCCAGTTTGTGGGGAAAAAGCCGTTTTGAATATAATAAACCCAGTTATGGGGGAAAATGAACCAGTAATGGGGAAAAAAACGATTATGGGGAAAATGAACAGAGTTTGGGGGGGGGAAAACCCATTTTGTAGGAAAGGAACACAGTTAAGGTGGAAAGAAACAGATTCTGTGGAAAATGAAATTGTAGGGAAATGAACCCAGTTTTGCTGGAATAAAACATATTTTGTGGAAAATGAGGGTTTTTTCCTCCCCCCGACTGGATTCATTTTCCCCAAAATCGGGTTTTTTCCTCCCAAATTGGGTTCATTTTCCCCAAAATCCTTTTTTTCCCACAAAAACTGGGTGCATTTTCACACAAATCAGGTTTTTCCCCCTCCAAACTGATTACATTTTCCAAAAATCTTTATTTCCACTCCACACTGGGTTTATTTTCCCAAAATCATTTTTTTCCCCATTACTGGATTCATTTCCCCAAAATCGTTTTTTTCCACCAAAACTGAGTTCATTTCCCGAAATCGTTTCTCCCCCTCCCCCCCCCAAAAAAAAACTGGCTGCATTTTCACACAAATGAGATTTTCCCCTCCAAACTGATTTCATTTTCCCCCAAATCCGGGTTTATTTCCCAATTACTGGGTTCATTTCCCCAAAATAATTTTTTCCCAAAGCACTGTTCATTTTCCCCAAAATCGATTTTTTTCCACCAAAACAGAGACCATTTACCTACAAGTTGGGTTTTCCCCCCAAACTGTGTTCATTTCCCCCCAAATTAGGGGTTTTTTACAAAATTTTACAAAATTACTGGTTAATTTTCCCCAAAATCACTTCGCCCCCCCCCCCACCCCAAACTGGATGCATTTTCATACAAATCAGGTTTTTTCCCCCCAAACTGGGTTATTTTCACCATAATCAGCTTTCCTCCAAAACTCGGTTCATTTCCCTTCAAGTTGGTTTCCTCCGCCCAAAACTTTGTTCATTTTCCCCAAAATTCGAATTTTTTAACCCAATTACTGGGTTCATTTTCCCAAAATATTTTTTTTCCCCAAAACTGGGTTCATTTTCCTTAAAAACGGGTTTTTCTGCCAAAACTGGGTTCATTTTCCGCATAATCAGCATTTTTCCTCCGAAACTAGGTTCATTTTCCACAAAATCCTTATTTCCCCCAAAACTGGGTTTATTTTCACACAAATCAGGTTTTCCCCTCAAAACAGTGTTCATTTTCCCCAAAATCTTCTATTTCCACTCACACTTGGTTCATTTTTCCCCAAAAACAGATTTTTCCCCCAAAACTGGGTCCATTTTCCCTAAATTCGGGGTGTTTTCCACCAAAACTCGGTTCATTTCCCTAGAAGTTGGTTTTTCCCCGCCAAACTTTGTTCATTTTCCCCAAAATTCGGTTTTTTTACCCAATTACTGGGTTCGTTTTCTCCAAAATAATTGTTTTCCCCAAAACTGGGTTCATTTTCTGCATAATCAGTTTTTCCCTCTGAAACTGGGTTCATTTTCCACAAATTCGGGAAATGAACTGAGTTTTGGTGGAAAAAAACTGACTTTGGGGAAAATGAACCCAGTTAGGGAGGAAAAAATCCGATTTTGGGGCAAATTACCCCAATTATGGGGGAAAAAAAAATAATTTTCGGGAAATGAACCCAGTAATTGGAAAACCCGGATTCTGGGGAAAATGAACACAGTTTGGGAGGAAAGAAGCTGATTATGGGAAAATGAAACCAGTTTTGGGGGAAAAAAAACATTTTTGGTGAAAATGAACCCAGTTTTGAAGGAAAAAAAAAGATTTTGGGGAAATAAAGCCAATAACTGGTTCAAAATCCATATGTTGGGGAAAATGAACACAATTTGGTGGGGAAAACCCGATATGTAGGGAAATAAACCCATTTTTGGTGGAAAAAACATATTTTGAGGAAATGAACCCATTTTTTTTTTTTGGAAAAAATTATTTTGGGGAAAATGAACCCAGTTTGGGAGGAGAGAAGCTGATTATGGGGGAAATGAACCCAGTTTGGGGGGAAAAATATTTTGTGGAAAATAAAGCCAGTAATTGGGTAAAAACCCCGGATTTTGGAGAAAAATGAACCCAGTCTGGTGGGGAAAACCCAATTTGTAGGGAAATAAACCCAGTTTTGTGGAAAAAAATATATTTTGGGGAAAATGAACGCAGTAATGGGGAAAAATCCTGATTTTGGGGAAAATGAACCAAGTGCGGAGTGGAAATAGAAGATTTTGAGGAAAATGAAATCAGTTTGGAGGGGACAACCTGATTTGTGTGAAAATGTACCCAGTTTTGGGGGTTAATAGGGATTTTCTGGAAAATGAACCTAGTTTTGGAGGGAAAAAAATGCTGATTATGCGGAAAATGAACCAGTTTTGGGGGAAAAATCCATTTTAAGGAAAATGAACCCAGTTTGGGGGAAAAAAATTATTTTGGGGAAAATGAACCCAGTAATCGGGTAAAAAACCC
>JAUMJJ010000702.1:0-15738 GCA_033556795.1 Tapera naevia | reverse complement strand
CGGGGAGGTCACGGAAGGGTCACGGAGGGGTCAAGGACGGGTCAGGGTCAGGTGGGGGTGGTCTCGGGGTTCTGAGGGGGGTCCCAGTGCGGCCCCCCCCGCCCCCCCCCCCCCCCCCACTCACGGCTCAGCCCCCGCGGCCCCAGCGCCATCGGCCCCTCCCGCCCCGCGACTTCCGGCTGCCACCACGTGACTTCCGGCTCCCCAACACGTGACTTCCGGGACTCGCCGGAAGTGCCTCTTCCCCTCGCCCAAAGAGGGGGAGGCGCCCCCTTCCTCTCCCCCCCCCCCAAAAAAAAGAGGAGGGGGTTGCCCCTTCCCCACCCCCCCCCCCCCAGGAACTGAGGGGTCTCCCAACCCCCCCAAAGAGGGGGGAGGCGCCCCCTTCCCCCCTCAAAAAGAGGAGGGAGCACCTCCTTTCTGCCCCCCTCGAAGGGAGGCGCCCCCTCCCCCCCCCCAAAGGGGAGGGGGCGCCCCTTCCAACCCCCCCAAATTGAGGGGTTTCCCAGCCCCCCCCAAAGAGGGGGAGATGTCCCCCTCCCCCCCAAAAAACAGTAGAGGGCACCCCGTGCCCCCTTTCCCCCCAAAAAAAGAGGAGGGGCCCCCCCTTTCCCCCCCAAAGAGGGGGAGACGCCCCTTTTTCCCCAAAAAAAAAAGAGGAGGGGGCACCCCCCCTTTCCCCGATCCAAAAGAGGGGGAGGGCGCCCCCTTTCCCCCCCCGCCAAGAGGGGAACACACCCCTTCCCCCACCCAAAAGAGGAGGGGGCGCCCCCTTTGCCCCCCCTCAAAGGGGGCACCTCCTTTCCCCAGTCCAAAAGAGAGGGAGGTGCCCCCTTTCACGCTCCCAAAAGAGGGGTGGGCACCTCTTTCCCTCCCCCCATAACTGAGGGGTCCCCCAGCCCCCTCGCTGGGGTCAGAGCCCCCGTTTCCCCCTCCCTTGCCCCAAAATCCCCCTAAACCACCCCAAATTAACTGGGATTGTTTTCCAAACGAGTTTATTTGGGGGGAGGGAGGAGCGCAGGTTCCTTCACTCCTTAAAAATGGGGGGGGGGGGGGGGGGGGCGCTGCTGCCCCTCTGCCTTTAAAAAAAACGGGGTGGGGGAGAAGTTTGGGGTGAAAAAGGGGGATTTTGGGGCGTTAGGACGCGTGCTGGGCGGTGGAGAAGCAGAGTTTCAGCGTGTAGGGGTACGGCCCATCTAGGGGGGGGAGGAAAAGAGGGAGGAGGTGAGTTTGGGGGTGGGGGGGGGCCCCCCAAACCCCCTCCTCCCCCCCCGAACCCCCTCCTCCAGCCCCAGCACTTACTGGGATTCTTCATCTGGAAGTGGTTGAGGAAGCCCAAGGTCTCCAGGGCGTCGCTCTTGGAGTCCCATTCCAGCAGCCCCGAGGAGCTGCGCTCACCTGGGGGGGTGGGAAAAGGAGGGGGGGCTGAGGGGAGACCCCCGGGGAAAGGGGGACCCCCCCCCAGGGAAAGGGGGAACCCCTCAGGAATGGGGGAACCCCCTCAGGATGAGTGGAGACCACAGGGAAAAGGGAAGGGGACCCCCCTTAAGGAAACGGGAGCCCCTAGGGATGGGGGGAGACCCCGGGGAATGGGGGGACCCCAGGGCAAAGGGAGGACCCTCCCCCAAGGAAAATGGAGCCCCTAGGGATGGGGGGGAGACCCCAGGGAATAGGGGGGACCCCAGGGGGACCCCAGGGCAAAGGGGTGTCCTCGACCCCCCCCCCACTTACTCTTCCCGGAGAAAACCTTGACGGAAGTGGGGCGCTTCACCCCCAACTCATCACAGATCTGGGGGGGACAGAGGGGACAGTGAGGGGAGGGGAAAAGGGAGGGGAAGGAGGAGGAAGAGGAGGAGGAGGAAGAAAGGGGAGGAGGAAGAGGGGGAGGAGGAAGAGGGGAAGGAGGAAGAGGGGGAGGAGGAAGAGGGGGAGGAGGAAGAGAGGGAAAAAGAGAAAGAGTAAGGGAAAGAGGAAGAATAAGATAAGGAGGAAGAGTAAGAGAAGGAGGAAGAGGAAAGACAAGGAAGAGAAAGAGGAAGAGAAGAAGAAGGAAGAAGAAGAAGGAAGAGGAAGAGAATGAGGAGGAAGAGAAGGAGGAAGAAGGAGGAGGAGGAAGAAGGAGGAGGAAAACAGAAGGAGGAGGAAGAGAAAGAGAAGGAGGGGAAGCAGGAGTAGGAAAAGAAAGAGAATGAGGGGAGGAAGAGGGAGAGGAAGAAAAGGAGGAGGAGGAAAAAGAGGAAGAAAATGAGGAGGAAGAGAAGGAGGAAGAGAAAGAGGAGGAGGAAGAGGGGGAGGAAGAGGAAGAAAAGGAGAAGGAAGACAAAAAGAGGAGGGAGAGGGAGAGGGAGAGGGAGAGGGAGAGGGAGAGGGAGAGGGAGAGGGAGAGGGAGAGGGAGAGGGAGAGGGGAGAGGGAGAGGGAGAGGGAGAGGGAGAGGGAGAGGGAGAGGGAGAGGGAGAGGGAGAGGGAGAGGGAGAGGGAGAGGGAGAGGGGAGAGGGAGAGGGAGAGGAGGGGCTGTCACCTCGTAGAAGTTCTCGTCGGTGACGTCGAGGGGGGCGTTGAAGAAGTGCAGGACGTTGCTCGGGTGCTGGATGCGGTTCTTGGCCGCCTGCTCGGGCGTCGAGAAGCGGTTGTTGCGGGAGCCACTGAAATCCTTGTAACTGCACGAGCCGTCCTCCAGCCCGTACGACTGCCCCGGCATGATGGCCGCCTGCTTGGAGACACTGGGGAGGGATGGGAACGGGGTTGGGATTGGGATTGGGACTGGGATTGGGACTGGGATTGGGACTGGAACGGGGATGGCCGCCTGCTTGGAGACACTGGGGAGGGATGGGAACGGGATTGGGATTGGGATTGGGATTGGAACGGGGATGGCCGCCTGCTTGGAGACACTGGGGAGGGATGGGAACGGGATTGGGATTGGGATTGGGATTGGGATTGGAACGGGGATGGCCGCCTGCTTGGAGACACTGGGGAGGGATGGGAACGGGATTGGGATTGGGATTGGGATTGGGACTGGGATTGGGACTGGAACGGGGATGGCCGCCTGCTTGGAGACACTGGGGAGGGATGGGAACGGGGTTGGGATTGGGATTGGGATTGGGATTGGGATTGGGATTGGGATTGGGATTGGGAATGGGACTGGGGATGGGGATGGGAATGGGATTGGGATTGGGAATGGGGATGGGAATGGGAACGGGGATGGGGATGGGAATGGGAATGGGGATGGGGATGGGAATGGGAACGGTGATGGGAACGGGGATGGGGATGGGAATGGGAATGGGAATGGGGATGGGAATGGGAACGGGGATGGGAATGGGAATGGGAATGGGGATGGGAATGGGAATGGGAATGGGAATGGGGATGGGAATGGGAACGGTGATGGGAATGGGGATGGGGATGGGAATGGGGATGGGAATGGGGATGGGAATGGGAATGGGGATGGGAATGGGAATGGGGATGGGGATGGGAATGGGAATGGGAATGGGGATGGGGATGGGAATGGGAATGGGAATGGGAATGGGAATGGGAATGGGAATGGGAATGGGAATGGGAATGGGGATGGGGATGGGGATGGGAATGGGATGGGATTGGAACGGGGATGGGAATGGGGATGGCCGCCTGCTTGGAGACACTGGAACGGGATGGAGCGGGAATGGGATGGGAACGGGGATGGGAATGCTGGGAAGGGTCTGGAATGCCGGGAAGGGTCTGGAATGCCGGGAAGGGTCCGCACGCACCAGACGTTGAGCTTCTGCCCGAACATGAAGTTGTTGTTGAGGTGGGTGATGGCCCTGTCCACGGCGAAGCCGTCCGCCATCTCCACCATGGCCGCGCCCGGTTTGCTCTTCATGAACTTCACCTGCGCGGGGGGCGGCGCCGCTGGGCACGGGGGGACGGGGGGACCCCGGGGCCCGGCACGAAACACCCCCCGGGCCCAACCCCCGGCCCAAAACACCCCCAGCCCGAAACACCCCAATCCCAAAACACCCCAATCCCAAACCATCCCAATCCCAAACCAACCCAATCCCAAAACACCCCAATCCCAAAAACACCCCAATCCCAAACCACCCCCAATCCCAAACCAACCCAATCCCAAACCAACCCAATCCCAAACCAGCCCCTCATTCCCAAACCAACCCCTCGTTCCCAAACCACCCCCCTGGATCCCAATCCACCTCCCGTGATCCCGATCCACTTTCCAACCCCAAAATGTGATCCCAAATCCACCCCTTGTGGCCCCGATCCCACTCCTCACCTGCACCCCCGATCCCCCCCGACCCCGATCCCCCTCCCCACCCCCAAACTCACTCCTGACCCCCCTCCCTACCTCACCCCATGATCCCAACCACCCCACCACGACCCCGATCACCCTCCCCCACACCCCCCAATCCCAACTACACCCAGTGACCCCGACCCCCACCCACCCTATGATCCCCCTATGACCCCGATCCCCCTCCCCACCCCACAGCTCTCTCCCAATCCCCCCCACGACCCTGATCCCCCTCCCCACCCACCCCCGATCCCCCCACGACCCCGATCCCCCTCCCCACCCCATGATCCCCCTCCCCACCCCACAACTCTCTCCTGATCCCCCCACGACCCCGTTCCCCCCCTGACCCCGATCCCCCTCCCCACCCCCCAATCCCCCTCCCCACCCCACAACTCTCTCCCGATCCCCCCACGACCCCGATCCCCCTCCCCACCCCATGATCCCCCTCCCCACCCCAAACTCTCTCCCGATCCCCCCACGACCCCGTTCCTCCCCCCGTCACCCCGCTCCCCCCCTCTCCCCGCACCTTCTCGACGTTGCCGTAGAGGCAGAAGACGTTGAAGACGCGGTCGCAGTTCATCTTGGCCTGGTCCAGCCCGTAGACCATGAGCACGGGGCTGTCGGCGTGGGGGCCGTACTCGGGGGGCGGGGGGCGGCGGCGGCGGGGGGTGCCCGTACTGGGGGCCGTAGCGCCCGGGGCCGCGCCGGTGCCCGCCCACGGGGGGGCCCATCCGGCGGCCCTCGTAGTGCGGGGGCGGGGGGGGCCCGTAGCCCTCGTCGTGGTAGTGCCCGTGGTACCCGCCGTGAGGGCCCCCTGGCAGCGGGAGAAGGGGCGGCGTGAGGGGGGCGTCCGGACGCCGGAGGGATCCGGGAGGATCCGCTGGGAACGACCCCGCTCCCCCGGGATCGACCCCAGTGCACGGAACGTCTTGAGTTGGGAGGGATCCGGGAGGATCCGCTGGGAACGACCCTGCTCCCCCGGGATCGACCCCAGTGCACGGAATGTCTTGAGTTGGGAGGGATCCGGGAGGATCTGCTGGGAACGACCCCGCTCCCCCGGGATCGACCCCAGTGCACGGAACGTCTTGAGTTGGGAGGGATCTGGGAGGATCCGCCGGGACCGACCCCGCTCCCCTGTGATCAACCCCAGTGCACGGAATGTCTTGAAATGGGAGGGATCCGGGAGGATCCGCCGGGACCGACCCCACTCCCCTGGGATCAACCCCAGTGCACGGAATGTCTTGAGTTGGGAGGGATCCGGGAGGATCCGCTGGGAACGACCCCAACGCCTGGAACATCTTGAGTTGGGAGGGATCCAGGAGGATCCGTTGGGAACAACCCCAACACTCCTGGAACATCTTGAGACAGGAGGGATCCAGAAGGATCCACCAGGACCCACCCCACTCCCTGGGACTGACCCCAGTGCATGGAATGTCTTGAGATGGAAGGGATCCGGGAGGATCCACTGGGAGCAATCCCAATGCTCATGGAACATCTTGAGTCGGGAGGGATCCAGGAGGATCCACTGAGACTGAGACCAAGACCGACCCCGCTCCCCCGGGATCGACCCCAACACTCATGGAACGTCTTGAGTTGGGAGGGATCCAGGAGGATCCACCGGGACCAACCCCACTCCCCTGGGACCGATCCCCAGTGCATGGAACGTCTTGAGATGGGAGGGATCCGGGAGGATCCACTGGGACCGACTCCAGGGCACAGAACGTCTTGAGTTGGGAGGGATCCAGGGGATCCACCAAGACCAAGACCGACCCCGCTCCCCTGGGATCGACCCCAACGCTTGGAACATCTTGAGTTGAGAGGGATCCATGAGGATCACAGGGATCCCATGGGACAACCCCAACGATCTTGGAACACCTTGACTCGGAAGGGATCTACAAGGATCGTGGAGACCAATTCCTGTCCCTCAGGACAACCCCAACAGCCCCCAAAACACCCCAAACCCTCAACTTTCACCCCAAATCTCCTCAGATTTCCCCTCCAACTCCCCCAAAATGCCGTTTTTTACCCTAAACCCCCTCACAGGCTCCCCCCAAATGCAATTCTTACCTCAGATCCCCTCCCAAATTCCAAAACAATGGATCTTTTACCTCAAATCTTCCCAAATTTCCAAACTTCAAAAAAGAGCGTTTTTTTACCTCAAAACCCCTCCCAAAATCCAAAAAAATGCAACTTCTCCCTGAAATCTTCTCAAATTTACCCTCAAATTCAAAAAGTGAAATTTCTACCTCAGATCCCCTCCCAAATTCCAAAAAAATGCATCTTTTACCTCAAATCTTCCCAAATTTCCCTTCAAATTTAAAAAAAAAGAGCGTTTTTCACTCAAATCCCCCCCAAACTCCCCAAAAACACAATTTTCACCTCCAGTTTCTCCCTCAAAGTTCCCAATCCCTGCAATTCCTGGAATCCCTCACCGTATTCCGCGGGGTGGTCTCCCAGGAGCGGGGGTTGGCGCTGCCGCTTGTTGGGGTTCCCACCGGGATCTCCTGCGGGCGGAAGGAGAGGTTGGGGGGGGGGGGAAGGAATTCCAGAGGGAAGCCAATCCCTGCGCTCCGAACCCGATTCCCATGGGGAATGGAGCGAGGGAGCCGATCCCAAGGAATCCAAATCCCTGATTCCCATAGGGAATGGAGCAAGGGAACCGATCCCAAGGGATCCAAATCCCTGATTCCCATAGGAAATGGAGTGAGGGAACTGATCCCAAGGGATCCAAACCCCTGATTCCCACAGGGAATGGAGCGAGGGAGCCGATCCCAAGGGACTGGGATCCCTGTGCTCCGAATTCCCGATTCCCACAGGGAGCAGAGTGAGGGAACCGATCCCGAGGGATCCAAATCCCTGCAGCCCACAGGGACAGGAGCCAAGGGGCCGATCCCGGGATCCCCCTTCCCGCTCTCTCCCACCTTTCCCCCCGCCACTCCCCAACCACGGAGCCGCTCCCCGTTCCGGCCGGGAACGCCGCCGGATCCTCCACAGCCCCAAAGGCACCGTTAATTACAGCAACAAGAGACACCGAAACCGAGCGGATAAAGGCAAATCCGGAGGTGGCCGAGACAATTCCCGCTCCGGGAGAGGCCGGAACGGGCGGGAAAGGCATCCACGGAGACGGCGCCGCCGCTCGGATCCCCCGCCGGGGCTTCCTCCATCCTCCTGGTCCGGTTTCGGGAGCGTCGGGAAGGGCTTTTACTTCCGGCGGGAGCGCAAGGAACGGGGGAGGAGGGAGGGGAATCCGTTGGGAGCTCCGGAATTCCCGGGATTCTCTTCCCCTTCGGCCGCGGGTCAAGAGCGAGTTGGGAGGGTTCGGAGCGCGGCCGGCCCTGCGGCACAGGGTGGGCAGAGTCACCACGGCAGCCCCGACGCCTCCCCCCCCGCCCCGCGCCCTCGCCAAGCCCCAACGGCATTCCGGCTTTCCGGAATTCCAGCGCAGCGTCCCACGGCTCCGCCCGGAGCCTCGGCAGGAGCCGGGAGTCTGGGGCAAGGGTGGGGGGGGGGGGAGAGGAGGAAAGGAGGAGGACGGAGCGGGACAAGCGTCGCTCCGCGGGCCGCGGCTCCTTGGAATGCCGTGGTGTGTCCTTGGAATACCGTGTGTCCTTGGAATATCGTGGTGTGTCCTTGGAATACCGTGGTGTGTCCTTGGAGTGCCGTGGTGTGTCCTTGGGATACTGTGTGTTCTCGGAATATCATGGTGTCTCCTTGGAAAACCATGGTGTGTCCTTGGAAAATCATGGTGTGACCTTGGAATATCGTGGTGTGTCCTTGGAATACCGTGTTCTTGGAATATCATGGTGTCTCCTTGGAAAATCATGGTGTCCCCTTGGGAAATCGTGCTGTGTCCTTGGAATATCGTGTGTTCTTGGAATACCGTGGTGTGCCCCTGGAACACTGAGGTGTATCCTTGGGAAAAGTGTCGCCTTGGACCATGCCTCCCCTCGGAAAACCGTGTCCCCTTGGAATACTGTGTCTCCTTGGAAAACTGTGCCTCCTTGGGCCACGTGTCCCCTCGGAAAAGCGTGTTCCCTTTGGAAAACCGGGTCCCTTTGGAATACTGTGTCACCTTGGAAAAACCGTCACCCCTCGGGAAAACTCTGTCCTCTTGGAAAAATGAATGTTTCCCCTTGGAAAACTTGTGTCTCCTTGGAAAAAAAGGAACTGTGTTGCCTTGGAAAACCGTGTCCCCTTGGAAACTGGAATTGTGTTTGTTTCCTTGGAAAACTTGTGTCTCCTTGGAAATGATAAACCTGTATCCTTGGAAAACCGTGTCCCCCTGGAAATTGGAATTGTGTTTCCTTGGCAAATTGTGTCTCCTTGGGAACAGGAATGGTGTTTCCTTGGAAAACTGTGTCTCCTTGGAAAAACTGCTGTGTCTCCTTGGAAAAATGGAATGTGTTGCCTTGGAAAACTGTTGTGTCTTCTTGGAAAACTCTGTTGCCTTGGAACAATGAATGCGTTTCCTTGGAAAACTCTGTCTCCTTGGGACAAGGAATGTGTCTCCTTGGAAAAATGAAGTGTTCCCCCTTGGAAAACTTGTGTCTCCTTGGAAAACTCTGCCTCCTTGGAAGAACAAATGTGTCTCCTCGGGAAAACCAATGTTTTGCCTTGGAAAACTGTGTCGCCTTGGGATAATGAATGAGTTTCCTTGGAAAATCGTGTCTCCTTGGAAAAAATGAACGTGTTCCCCTTGGAAAACTGTGTTACCTTGGAAAAACAAATGTGTCCCCTTGGAATAATGTGTCTTCTTGGAAAACTGGGGTGTCTCCTTGGGAAGAATGAATGTGCCTCCTTAGAAACCTGTGTTTCCTGGGAAAAATGGGATCCCTTGGAAAAGTCAGTGGGTCCCCCTGGAAAACTCAATGGGAAACCTTGGAAAAATGGGTCCCCTTGGAAAAGTCAATGGGATCCCTTGGAAAAATGGGTTCCCCTGGAAAACACAATGGGTCACCTTGGAAAATTCAATGGGAACCCTTGGAAAAATGGGTCCCCTTGGGAAAATCCAATGGGATCCCTTGGAAAAATGGGTCCCCTTGGAAAAATCCAATGGCATCCCTTGGAAAAACAGGAACCCTTGGAAAAATCCAATGGGATCCCTTGAAAAACTCGACAGGATTCCTTGGAAAAATGGGTCCCCTTGGAAAATCCAATGGGATCCCTTGGGAAATTCAATTGGAACCCCTGGAAAAATGGGAACTCTTGGAAAAATGGGAACCCTTGGAAAAATCCAATGGGATCCCTTGGAAACCTCAACGGGATTCACTGGAAAAAAGGGTCCCCTTGGAAAATTCACTGGGATCCCTTGGAAAAATGGGAACCCTTGGAAAAATCCAATGGGATCCCTTGGAAACCTCAACGGGATTCACTGGAAAAAAGGGTCCCCTTGGAAAATTCACTGGATCCCCCTGGAAAGCCGTGTCCGGGCGCGAAGCCGCGGGCGGCCCCGGCCCCGCCTGCCTTTTGGGTGGATTTGGGATTCGTTTGGGTCTGCCCGGGGTTTGGAATTTGCGCCTCTGTCCCCGCTCGGCGAGTTGAGGCCAAAAAAGGAGCGGGAAAAGCGCGTGGGAATCGCCTTCCGGAGGCGAAACCGCGCCCGGAATCCGCTCCCATCTCCACCAACAGCGCTCGGAGGCCGCTCCGCCTTGGGGCTTTCTCCTACTTCTGGGAATGCTCCCGTGGGTGGGGCTCGGTGGTGGAAAAGGGGGAAGGACACGGGAAAACTGGCCGCCGGGGCAACGTTTGCGCCTCTTTTGGCCCCGTCCGGAGCGGAGCGTCCTGGGAATGCCGTGTGGTGGCCGGGGTGTGGTGAGCTCAGGGTGCTCTGTCCCGGGGTGCCGGGTGTCTCCTTCCACCCCCTCCCAACCCCGTGTGGTGTGGAATGTGCAGGGAGCGGCGGCACTTCCGCTGGAATCACGCTTCCCGGGAATTGCGAAGCTGGGAAAGGCCACGTCACCGTTCCCAACCCCCTCCCAACACGTATTCCCTGTCCCCCACCTCAGTGACTCCGCCAATGCCATTGCTCGCGGCGCCCGGCAGCTCCCGCATCCCGGAATCCCTTCCCGTTGCCCCCTGATCCCAAATCCCAGCGCTGCCGCCCCTGGATTTGGAGCATTCGGCCTCAAATCACCCCAAAACGAGCGGCGCCGAGGTCCCCGCGCGGGGCCGACGCTCTGCAACCGCATCCCAATGGGATCCGGGAGCATCCGCTCTCCCAGTGCCGGATTGGGGGGTCGGGGGGGTTTTTTCCCCACCCTTTGAGCTCGAAGGAGCCGGTGTCTCCCCTTCCCGGCATTCCCAGCTCTGCTCCCAAACCTTCTCCCAACACCCCAACCCCTGGCTCGGCGAATCCAGCCCGAAGCAAGCCATGGCATCTCCCCCCCATATCCCAAAGCACGGGAAACCCATCCCGTATCCCAAACCCTGCCCCGTGGCGACGGAGCTTCCCGACAACCGGAATGAATCCACCTCCCCCACCCCCAGCTCCGCCCTCCCTCCCCACGGCGCGGCGGCGCGGATTACCTTGCCCGCTGAGGTTGGGATTGGTGTAATCCCAGGTATCCTGGTCGTTCTTGAAGACGTTGAGGCGAGTGGGCTGCGGAAAAGGGGGCGGGAGGTGAGCGGCGGCGGCGGCGGCGGCGTTCCCGAGGGGCCGCGCCGGCGCCAACCACCCTCACCTTGGCGTATTCGATCTTGAGGGTGCAGCACCCGGAGTAGATGTCGGCTCCGTTGAGGGAGGCCTTGGCGCGCTGCGCGCTCTGCACCGAGTCGAACGTGCGCCGCGCTCAGGAATCCCACGGGAACGCAACGCAACGCCCGCCCGGAGCAGGGTCCCACAGACCGGACCCCCCCCCAGCATCCCGTATCCGGGACAACGGAGCAGCCCGCAGCCCGGATCCCTGTCTCTGCAGCATCCCAGATCCCTGTCTCCAGAACATCCTGCAGCCCTGGCCCCGCAGCATTCTGTATCCATGACAACAGAGCATCCTACATCCCTGGCCCCACAGCATCCCATATCCCAGATCCCTGTCTCCAGAGCATCCTTTATCCCTGTCTCTGCAGCATCCTGGATCCCAGATCCCTGTCTCTAGAGTATCCTTTATCCCTGTCCTGGCAGCATCCTGTATCCCAGATCCCTGTCTCCAAGAGCATCCTCTATCCCTGTCCTGGCAGCATCCTGTATCCCAGATCCCTGTCTCCAAGAGCATCCTCTATCCCTGTCCTGGCAGCATCCTGTATCCCAGATCCCTGTCTCCAAGAGCATCCTCTATCCCTGTCCTGGCAGCATCCTGTATCCCAGATCCCTGTCTCCAAGAGCATCCTCTATCCCTGTCCTGGCAGCATCCTGTATCCCAGATCCCTGTCTCCAAGAGCATCCTCTATCCCTGTCCTGGCAGCATCCTGTATCCCAGATCCCTGTCTCCGGAGCATCCTGCATCCTTGGCCCCACAGCATTCTGTATCCGTGACAACAAAGCATCCTACATCCCTGGCCCCGCAGCATCCCATATAACAGATCCCTGTCTCTGGAGCATCCCGTATCCATGACAACAAAGCATCCCGTATCCCGGACCCTGGAACACGCTTCATGCGTGGTGCCAGAGCATCCTGTATCCCATATCCCTGTCCCTGGAGCAAACTGCATCCCTGGCCCCACAGCATCTCGTATCCACGACAACAGAGCACTCTGCATCCCATATCCCTGTCTCTGGAGCATCCCACATTCCTGACCCCAGAACATCCCTCATCCCTGACCCTGGAACATTCTGTATCCATGGCAACAGACTCCCCTGCATCCCATATCCCTGTCTCCACATCATCCCACATTCCTGACCCCAAATCATCCCGCGTTCCTGACTCCGGAACATCCCGTATCCATGACAACAGAGCACCCCACACCCCTGCCTCCAGAGAATCCCACATCCTTCCCATTCCCACAATCCCAGCCGCTGTTTGGCCCCGGGGAGCCGGGATCCACCCTGGATCCTTCGGGAGCCCCTCCTCATCCCCTCCCAGCTCTGGCAGGATATTCCACCATGGCCTGGACGCCGTTCTTCCGGAAGATGACGATCCTCTGGACGGGCCCGCAGGGATTACAGATGGTGTAGAGCACGTCCTGCCGGGGTGGGACACCGGGAAGCGGTGAGGGGACGCGCTCGGAATTCCCAACCCCCAATCCCAGCACTCACCGAGCTCTCAGGATTCCCGAATTCTCAATTCCCAAACTTCAATCCCAATCTCTCAGTCTCCCCAATCCACAATCTCCCTCCCCTGGACACTCCCAATCCCAACCCCTCGGCATTCCCAGCCCCTAATCCCAGTCTCTCACCATTCCAACCTCGCCAATCCCAACCCCTGAACACTCCCAATCCCGACCCCTCGCCGCTCCCACTTCCCCAATCCCAATCTCTTGACATCCCCAATCTCTCAACACTCCCAATCCCAACACTTCAGCACCCCCAACCCCCAATCCCAAACTCCTCAACACTCCCAATCCCGACCCCTCGCCACTCCCAATCCCAATCTCTCGACACTCCCAATCCCAACATTTCAGCATCCCAAATCTCGCCCCCTCGACACCCCCAATCCCCCACCCCCCGGTGCCGCTCCCAATCCCCAGTGCTGTTCCCAATCAATCGCAATCAATCCCCCAATCACAATCAATCCCCCAATCCCAATCCCTCGACACTCCCCATCTCTCAACACTCCCAACCCCAACGTTTCAGCATCCCCAACCCCAATCCCAATCCCCCAACACTCCCAACCCCAACGTTTCAGCATCCCCAATCCCAATCCCAATCCCTCGACACTCCCAATCTCTCACACTCCCAACCCCAACGTCTCAGCGTCCCCAACCCCAGCCCCGCGGTTCCCAATCCCAATCCCAATCCCAATCCCAATCCCACAATCCCAATCCCTCGACACTCCCCATTTCTCACACTCCCAACCCCAACGTCTCAGCGTCCCCAGCCCCGCGGCGCTGTTCCCAATCCCAATCCCAATCCCCCGCGGCTCACGGTGGTGATGGAGTAGATGGGGTTGAGGATGGTGAAGAGGAGGACGTTGTTGACGCCGCGGGCGTCGTCGCCGTCGCCGGGCCGCGAGATCTTCTGGCTGGTGGAGTAGTTGACGAAGGCCGGGTGCCCCGCGATGTAGATCTGGTTGTCGGCGGCGAAGTTGACGGCGTTGCAGGCGCCCAGGATGTCCTCGAACTCCACCAGCGCCTGGCGCTTCTTCGGCATCACCACCACGTAACTGGGAATGGCGCCGCAGCGTCGGCGCGGCGCCGCAGCCACCCCCGCGCCCGGACCGGACCCGCCCGGCGACCCCGGCCTTCCCAGCGTGGCTCCAAACCGATCCTGGCCTTCCCAATCTCCCCGCTCCCAGCATTCCCAATCCCAGTATTACCAATCCCGGAATTTCCAGCGTTCCCAATCCAGCATTCCCAGCACACCCAATCCCAGTATTCCCATCGCTGTCAGCGTTCCAATCCTACTGCTCCCATTATTCCCAATCCCAGCGCTCCTGATCCCGGCAGTCCCATCGTTCCCAGTCCCAGTATTCCCAGTCCCAACCCCATCACTCCAAATCACAATCCCAGAGTTTCCAGCATTCCCAGCACACCCAATCCCAGCATTCCCATCACTGTCATTCTCAGTTCCATTGCTCCCATTATTCCCAATCCCATCATTCCCAGCGTTCCCAACCCCAGCATTCCCAGCACTTCCAGCATTCCCATCACTTCCATTCCCAATGCCACTGTTCCCATTACTCCTGATCCCGGTGCTCCTGATCCTGGCAGTCCCATCGTTCCCAGTCCCAGCATTCCCAGTTCCAATCCCATTATTCCCAATCCCAATCCCAGCATTTCCAGCATTCCCAATCCCAGCATTCTCAATCCCAGCCTTCCCATCACTGTCATTCCCAACCACCTTGCTCCCGTTATTCCCCATCCCAGCCCTCCCAATCCTGGCAGTACCAAAATTCCAACTCCCAGCATTCCCAATCCGAATCCCAGGGTTTCCAGCATTCCAAATCCCATCATTCCCAATCCGAATCCCAGGGTTTCCAGCATTCCAAATCCCATCATTCCCAATCCCAGCATTCCCATCACTGCCACTCCCAATCCGATTGCTCCCATTATTCCCAATCCCAGCACTCCTGATACTGGCGCTCCCATCATTCCAAATCCCAGCATTCCCAGTCCCATCATTGTCCCCAATCCCAGCGTTCCCAGCACTCCCAGGCCCCTCGCCGCCCCCCAATCCCAGCGTTCCCAGCACTCCCAGTCCCACCTGATGGGCCCGAACTCCTGCAGCGCCTCCACCAGATCCGCCTCGACGACGCCGTCGATGAGGCCGCGGATGTGAACGACCGGCGACGCCGGCGTCTTGTGCGGATCCTCGAAACCCTCCTGCCGGGAAAAACACCCCCCGGGGGGGGCTTCAGCAACGGCCCCCGAACCCCCAGATCACCCCCCGAACCCCCAGATCCCCCCAAAACCCCAGATCCCCCCCCAGATCCCGACCCCGACCCCTCCAAACTCCTCCCTAACCCCACCTCCCCCCCGCCAATCCCCAAATCCAGCCCTGAACCCCCCAAATCCCAACCCTGAACCCCCCAAATCCCGCCCCGAGCCCACAGGTCCAGCCCTGAACCCATCAAATCCCCTCCTGAACCCCCAAATCCAGCCCCAAATGCAGCCCTGGCTCCTCCAAAGCCCTTCCTGAGCCCCAAATCCCTCCTAAGCCCCACAAGCCCCCTCCAGGCACCCCCTGACCCCCCCCAAACTCCCTCCTGATCCCCCAAAACCCCCTCTTAGCCCCCCCCCCCAACCCCTCTTGGCCTCCCCAAACCCCATCAAGGCACCTCCTGACCCCCCCAAACCCCCCTCTTAAGCCCCCAAAACCCCTCCTGTCCCCTCCAATCCCGACCCTCCTGCCCCCCCGTCCCCCCATAAACCCCCCCTCTGCCCCCCTTGTCCCCCCCAACCCCCTCCTGCCCTCCCAGCCCCTCTCCATCCCTCCTCCTCCCCCAGCCCCTCTCCCCAAACCCACTCCTGCCCCCCAGCCCCTCCCCTAACCCCCTCCTGCCCCCAGCCCCTCCCCCCAAACCCCCTCCTGCCCCCAGCCCCTCCCCCCAAACCCACTCCTGCCCCCTCCCCACCCCCTCCCTCCCACCCCCCTCCTGCCCCAGCCCCTCACTCCAAGCCCCCTCCTGCCCCCAGCCCCCTCCCCCCTCCTGCCCCCCAGCCCTTCCTTAACCCCCTCCTGCCTCCCCACCCCCCCACCCCAAACCCCTCCCCAGCCCCTCCTCCCGAAACCCTCCTACCCCCAGCCCCCCCCTCCCCAGCCCCTCCTGCCCCCCAGCCCCTCCCTCAACCCCCTCCTGCCCCCCCACCCCCCAACCCCTCCTCCCCCACCCCTCTCCCTCCCCCCCACCCCTTCCCCTCTCCCCCTCCCC
>JAUMJJ010000701.1:0-61275 GCA_033556795.1 Tapera naevia | reverse complement strand
GGGGACAGGTAGGGGGGAGGAAAGAGGGGACAGAAGGGGGGGACAGGTAGGGGGGAGGAAAGAGGGGGACAGAAAGGGGGACAGGTAGGGGGGAGGAAAGAGGGGACAGAGGGGGGGGACAGGTGGGAGGGAGGAAAAAGGGGAGGGACAGGTAAGGGAGGGAAGGAGGAGGGAGAAAGGGGGTACAGGTGGGGGGGAGGAAGAGGGGGACAGGTGAGGGGGAGGAAAGAGGGGGACAGAAGGGGGAGAAAGGGGGGGGACAGAAGGGGGGAACAGGGTAGGGGGGAGGAAAGAGGGGACAGGTGAGGGGGACAGAAGGGAGGGACAGGTGAGGGGGAGGAAAGAGGGGGACAGGTAAGGGGGAGAGGAAGAAAGGAGAGAAAGAAGGGGGGAACAGATTGGGGGGTAAAAGGGGGGGAAAGGGGGGAGCAGGGAGGGGGGGAGGGAGACTGGGGGGAGGCAGAAGGTCGGCCAGGTAAGGGGGAGGAGCCAGCGCGGCGCTACCTGCGGCCCCTCCGTTCCCAGAGCGGCGACGACGAGGAATATCGGAGGATTTACACGACCAAGATCAAACCCCGGCTGAGGTCGAGGAGGTGGCGGAGGCCGCGCGCGGGGCCACCCAGAGCAGGACCATAACGGTCACCAGGAAGGTGACGGCCTACACGGTCGACGTCTCCAGCCAAAGACGGAACCAGAGACCTCGACGGCGTCGGCGTCCCGGAATTCCAGGTGGGGATCCCAAGCCACGGGCCAGGAGAAGCCACCGTCGAGAGGTGGCACCTGGGGATCTACCTGGGAGAGGCAGCCAAGAGCAGAGCGTGGACCTCAAAGGGCCACCTCTTGGAGGAGTTGGGGACTCTTCCACCCCAGAAGTTGATCTCCACTTGGGCGAGGCTCGGTTTGGAAAGGCCGGGACGACGGCGTCGGGAGCGCAAGCGATGGGCGTCCACCTGAAGGGTCAGGTGGAACCTCCGCTGCCGGAAAGCCAAGGTGCTGGTTAGAGGAACCGGAAGATCCCTTCTGGTGGAGATGCCAGGAGGAGGCAACGTTTCCCGGCGCGGCCTTCCCAGACTCACCCGGGATGGAAGCGAACGGCCGGGTGGGAAAGCTGGAGTGGCTTTGCACGCCAAGGGGTCCCACCTGGGTGGCAAAGGAGACGTTTCCGGCGTAGATGTCCAAGGGGGGAGGTTGGCACACGGTGGTTCTTCTGCCTCTTGTCTTCAGGGAGACCCCAAAGCCCCCGGCGTTGGTGTTTCTTCACCAATTCCAACGATGGATGTGGGGAAGGTCAAGGTTCCTGCGTTGAAAATGCCCAAATTTGGGTTCCTGACCCCAGGGTTGCGCTGTCGGCGCTCAAACCCGCAGGTGGCAGGACCTGTCACCTCCTCGGCCCTCCAGGTGGCAGGACCTGACCTTTCATCTCCTTCGGTCAAGGTCCCGAATGCCCAGGTGGCCGTGGGGATGGAGGATGTGGTGAAGGTCTCCTCCCCGGAACTGGACGTCGTCGCCGCCGGCGTCAAAGGAGCCAACGTGACCTTCCGGTTTCTCCCACCGACGTTCCCAGCGCCGAGGGAAAGGTCAAAATCCCACGCATGACCTTCCCAAAGTTCTCCACCTCGGAGTCGCCAGCAGAAGGTCCCACGGGGGTGGTGGAAATGGTGCTCCCGAAGGGCGAGGTGGGACCGGCGGCGGCGCCAACCGAGGTGGACGTCGGCGTTCCCGCCGCGGCCGTCCAAGGGGAATGGAAAGGCCCAGTCTTCAAGAAGGTTGAACCCCCCACATCTCTCTGTCGGACGTCAACCTGCACCTGAAAGGTCCTCAGGTGAAGGGTGGAGCCACCATCCCCGGAGCGGAAGGTGACGTCAAAGGACTTGGCTCAAAGATGGGCGCGAAGGCTCCTCACGTTGACTTGGAAGGTGCTTTGAAAGGACCCAACGTGTCTCCACCGGGCGTGGACATCAAGGTGAAGGGACCCAAGCTGAAGGGAGATGCTTCTCTCCCAGAGATGGGTGGAGACTTGAAAGGACCTCAGGTTGACCTTAAAGGCCCCAAGGTGGGAATGGACCTGCCCGACATCGACGTCCAAGGCCCCAAGGTTACGCTGGGGGTCAAGGCCCCCCAAATATCCATCCCTGACATCGATTTGAACCTGAAAGGCCCCAAAGTGAGAGGAGACCTGGAGGTTTCCACCCCAAAACTGGAAGGGGAGCTGAAAGCACCCGGACTTGACATCAAAGGCCCCCAGGTTGACGTTCGAGCACCGGACTTGGACATTCATGGTCAACTGAAGATGCCCAAGCTGAAGATGCCCAAGTTTGGGGTGCCTGGCTTGAAGGGAGAAGGTCCTGCTGTTGACGTGACCCTTCCAAAGGGTGAGGTGGACATTTCTGGTCCCAAGGTGGACATTGACCTGCCCAGCATGGACATCAAAGGCCAGAAGGCAAAGGTCTCAAGTTCAAGATGCCCGAACTGATCGTTCAGACACCAAAAGTGGCCGTGCCAGACGTTGACCTCAGCTTGGAGGGCCCCACGCTGAAAGGAGACGTTGATATTTCAGGTTTGAAGGCCTCTGGAGATCTAAAAGGCCCCAAAATAGACGTGGAAGGTCCCAAAGTGGAGGTCGACGCACCCGAGGTCGACTTGGAATGTCCGGAAGGGAAGATAAAAGGCCCCAAATTTAAGATGCCGAAGCTGAACATCAAAACCCCAAAGATCTCGATGCCCGACGTGGATTTGAACCTGAAGGGACACAAAGTGAAAGGAGAGCTGGATGTTTCCCTTCCAAAGGTAGAAGGTGACTTGAAAGGACCTGATGTTGACATCAAGGCACCAAAAGTAGAGGTCGAGGGGCCGGAGGTCAACCTGGAGTGTCCGGAAGCCAAACTGAAGATGCCCAAAATGAAATTGCCTCATTTTAACGTCTCCGGCCCCAAGTTGGAAGGAGCTGATGTTGAGGTCAACCTGCCCAAAGGGGACATAGACGTTTCTGGACCAGAGGGAGGTGTTGAAGGGCCAGAGTTGGATGTTGAAGGCCCAGAAGGCAAATGGAAAGGCCCCAAGTTCAAGATGCCGAAGCTGAACATCAAAACGCCGAAATTATCGATGCCGGACGTCGATTTGAACCTCAAAGGACCCAAAGTGAAAGGAGAGATGGATGTTGAGGTTCCAAAGATTGAAGGTGTCTTGAAAGGGCCAGAAATAGACATCAAGGGGCCAAAAGTAGACCTCGAGGCACCCAATGTTGACTTGGAATGCCCCGAAGGGAAGCTGAAGGGCCCCAAGTTGAAGATGCCAGATTTGAACATCAAAGCCCCCAAGATCTCCGTGCCCGACGTCGACTTCCACCTGAAAGGGCCCAGCATGAAAGGGGACATTGAGGTCTCGGCTCCCAAGATCGAGGGTGACCTGAAGGGCCCAGAATTGGACATCAAGGGCCCCAAGGTGGACATTGAGGCACCAGATGTGGACGTTCACGGCCCAGAGGGGAAATTCAAGATGCCCAAGTTCAAAATGCCCAAGTTTGGGATGCCCGGGGTCAAAGCAGAAGGCCCAGAGGTTGACATCAACCTCCCAAAGGGAGACCTGGATGTTTCTGGTCCAAAGGTGGACATTGAAGGTCCTGAGTTGGAGATTGAAGGCCCTGAAGGGAAAATAAAGGGTCCCAAGTTCAAGATGCCCGAGATGCACATCAAGACCCCCAAGATCTCGATGCCCGACATCGACCTCAACCTGAAAGGCCCCAAAGTGAAGGGAGATGTGGATGTGTCCATCCCCAAGCTGGAAGGTGACCTGAAGGGCCCAGAATTTGATATCAAAGGCCCCAAGGTTGATGTTGACCTTCCTGACGTTGAGCTGGAAGGCCCCGAGGGGAAGCTGAAGGGCCCCAAGTTCAAGATGCCAGATTTGAACATCAAGGCCCCCAAGATCTCGATGCCCGACGTCGACTTCCACCTGAAGGGCCCCAAAGTCAAGGGAGATGTTGATGTCTCTGTGCCCAAGATCGAGGGTGACTTGAAAGGCCCAGAATTGGACATCAAGGGCCCCAAGGTGGACATTGAGGCACCAGATGTGAACGTTCACGGCCCAGAGGGGAAATTCAAGATGCCCAAGTTCAAAATGCCCAAATTTGGGATGCCCGGGCTGAAGGGTTCTGGCCCAGAGGTTGACGTGAACCTCCCAAAGGGAGACCTGGATGTTTCTGGTCCCAAGGTGGAGATTGAAGGTCCTGAGTTGGAGATTGAAGGTCCTGAAGGGAAAATAAAGGGCCCCAAGTTCAAGATGCCTGAGATGCATTTCAAGGCCCCCAAGATCTCGATGCCCGACATCGACCTCAACCTGAAAGGCCCCAAAGTGAAGGGAGACGTCGATGTTTCTGTTCCAAACATTGAAGGAGACTTGAAAGGCCCAGAATTTGATATCAAAGGCCCCAAGGTCGATGTTGACCTTCCTGATGTTGAGCTGGAAGGCCCCGAGGGGAAGCTGAAGGGCCCCAAGTTCAAGATGCCAGATTTGAACATCAAGGCCCCCAAGATCTCGATGCCCGACGTCGACTTCCACCTGAAGGGCCCCAAAGTCAAGGGAGATGTCGATGTCTCTGTGCCCAAGCTGGAAGGTGACTTGAAAGGACCTGACCTGGAACTCAAAGGGCCAAAAGTGGACATTGAAGTCCCTGACATTGATGTCCCAGAAGGAAAGTTAAAGGGTCCCAAGTTCAAGATGCCCGAGATGCACTTCAAGGCCCCCAAGATCTCGATGCCAGACTTTGACCTCAACCTGAAAGGCCCCAAAGTGAAGGGGGACGTGGACGTGTCCGTCCCCAAGTTGGAAGGTGACCTGAAGGGCCCTGAGATTGACATCAAGGGCCCCAAGGTGGACATTGAGGCACCAGATGTGGATGTTCACGGCCCAGAGGGGAAATTCAAGATGCCCAAGTTCAAAATGCCCAAGTTTGGGATGCCCGGGGTCAAAGCTGAAGGCCCAGAGGTTGACATCAACCTCCCAAAGGGAGACCTGGATGTTTCTGGTCCCAAGGTGGAGATTGAAGGTCCTGAGTTGGAGATTGAAGGTCCTGAAGGGAAAATAAAGGGCCCCAAGTTCAAGATGCCTGAGATGCATTTCAAGGCCCCCAAGATCTCGATGCCCGACATCGACCTCAACCTGAAAGGCCCCAAAGTGAAGGGAGACGTCGATGTTTCTGTTCCAAAAATTGAAGGAGACTTGAAAGGCCCAGAATTTGATATCAAAGGCCCCAAGGTTGATGTTGACCTTCCTGATGTTGAGCTGGAAGGCCCCGAGGGGAAGCTGAAGGGCCCCAAGTTCAAGATGCCAGATTTGAACATCAAGGCCCCCAAGATCTCGATGCCTGACGTCGACTTCCACCTGAAGGGCCCCAAAGTCAAGGGAGATGTTGATGTCTCTGTCCCCAAGATCGAGGGTGACTTGAAAGGCCCAGAATTTGACATCAAGGGCCCCAAGGTGGACATTGAGGCACCAGACGTGGACGTTCATGGGCCAGAGGGGAAATTCAAGATGCCCAAATTCAAAATGCCCAAGTTTGGGATGCCCGGGGTCAAAGCTGAAGGTCCTGATGTTGACATCAACCTCCCAAAGGGAGACCTGGATGTTTCTGGTCCAAAGGTGGAGATTGAAGGTCCTGAGTTGGAGATTGAAGGTCCTGAAGGGAAAATAAAGGGCCCCAAGTTCAAGATGCCCGAGATGCACATCAAGGCCCCCAAGATCTCGATGCCCGACATCGACCTCAACCTGAAAGGCCCCAAACTGAAGAGAGATGTGGATGTTTCTGTTCCAAAAATTGAAGGAGACTTGAAAGGCCCAGAATTTGATATCAAAGGCCCCAAGGTTGATGTTGACCTTCCTGATGTTGAGCTGGAAGGCCCCGAGGGGAAGCTGAAGGGCCCCAAGTTCAAGATGCCAGATTTGAACATCAAGGCCCCCAAGATCTCGATGCCCGACGTCGACTTCCACCTGAAGGGCCCCAAAGTCAAGGGAGATATTGATGTCTCTGTGCCCAAGCTGGAAGGTGAACTCAAGGGCCCAGAATTTGACATCAAGGGCCCCAAGGTGGACATTGAGGCACCAGATGTGGACGTTCACGGCCCAGAGGGGAAATTCAAGATGCCCAAGTTCAAAATGCCCAAGTTTGGGATGCCCGGGGTCAAAGCTGAAGGCCCAGAGGTTGACATCAACCTCCCAAAGGGAGACCTGGATGTTTCTGGTCCAAAGGTGGACATTGAAGGACCTGAGTTGGAGTTTGAAGGTCCTGAAGGGAAGGTTAAAGGCCCCAAGTTCAAGATGCCCGAGATGCACATCAAGACCCCCAAGATCTCGATGCCCGACATCGACCTCAACCTGAAAGGCCCCAAAGTGAAGGGAGACGTCGATGTCTCTGTCCCCAAGCTGGAAGGTGACCTGAAGGGCCCTGAATTTGACATCAAAGGCCCCAAGGTTGATGTTGACCTTCCTGACGTTGAGCTGGAAGGCCCCGAGGGGAAGCTGAAGGGCCCCAAGTTCAAGATGCCAGATTTGAACATCAAGGCCCCCAAGATCTCGATGCCTGACGTCGACTTCCACCTGAAGGGCCCCAAAGTCAAGGGAGATATTGATGTCTCTGTGCCCAAGCTGGAAGGTGAACTCAAGGGCCCAGAATTTGACATCAAGGGCCCCAAGGTGGACATTGAGGCACCAGATGTGGACGTTCACGGCCCAGAGGGGAAATTCAAGATGCCCAAGTTCAAAATGCCCAAGTTTGGGATGCCCGGGGTCAAAGCTGAAGGCCCAGAGGTTGACATCAACCTCCCAAAGGGAGACCTGGATGTTTCTGGTCCAAAGGTGGACATTGAAGGACCTGAGTTGGAGTTTGAAGGTCCTGAAGGGAAGGTTAAAGGCCCCAAGTTCAAGATGCCCGAGATGCACATCAAGACCCCCAAGATCTCGATGCCCGACATCGACCTCAACCTGAAAGGCCCCAAAGTGAAGGGAGACGTCGATGTCTCTGTCCCCAAGCTGGAAGGTGACCTGAAGGGCCCTGAATTTGACATCAAAGGCCCCAAGGTTGATGTTGACTTTCCTGACGTTGAGCTGGAAGGCCCCGAGGGGAAGCTGAAGGGCCCCAAGTTCAAGATGCCAGATTTGAACATCAAGGCCCCCAAGCTCTCGATGCCCGACGTTGACTTCCACCTGAAGGGCCCCAAAGTCAAGGGAGAAATGGATGTCTCTGTGCCCAAAATAGAAGGTGACTTGAAAGGACCTGACCTGGAACTCAAAGGACCCAAAGTAGACATTGAAGTCCCTGACATTGATGGCCCAGAAGGAAAGTTAAAGGGTCCCAAGTTCAAGATGCCCGAGATGCACTTCAAGGCCCCAAAGATCTCAATGCCAGACTTTGACCTCAACCTGAAAGGCCCCAAAGTGAAGGGGGACGTGGACGTGTCCGTCCCCCAGTTGGAAGGTGACCTGAAGGGCCCTGAGATTGACATCAAGGGCCCCAAGGTGGACATTGAGGCACCAGACGTGGACGTTCACGGCCCAGAGGGGAAATTCAAGATGCCCAAGTTCAAAATACCCAAGTTTGGGATGCCCGGGCTGAAGGGTTCTGGCCCAGACGTTGATATGAACCTTCCAAAGGGAGACCTGGATGTTTCTGGTCCCAAGGTGGACATTGAAGGTCCTGAGTTGGAGATTGAAGGTCCTGAAGGGAAAATAAAGGGTCCCAAGTTCAAGATGCCCGAGATGCACATCAAGGCCCCCAAGATCTCGATGCCCGACATCGACCTCAACCTGAAAGGCCCCAAACTGAAGGGAGATGTGGATGTCTCTGTCCCCGAGATCAAGGGTGACCTGAAGGGCCCAGAATTTGACATCAAAGGCCCCAAAGTGGATGTTGACCTTCCTGATGTTGAGCTGGAAGGCCCCGAGGGGAAGCTGAAGGGCCCCAAGTTCAAGATGCCCGAGATGCATTTTAAGGCCCCCAAGATCTCGATGCCCGACTTTGACCTCAACCTGAAAGGCCCCAAAGTCAAGGGTGACATCGATGTTTCCATTCCCAAGGTAGAAGGTGACCTAAAAGGTCCTCAAGTTACAGTAGAAGGTCCAAAAGTGGACATTGAGGTTCCAGAGGTCGATTTAGAGTGTCCAGAAGGGAAAATAAAGGGCCCCAAGTTCAAGATGCCAGAGATGCACATCAAGACCCCCAAGATCTCGATGCCCAACATCAACCTCAATCTGAAAGGCCCCAAAGTCAAAGGAGATGTTGATGTCTCTGTCCCCAAGCTGGAGGGTGACCTGAAAGGCCCAGAATTTGACATAAAGGGTCCCAAGGTTGATGTTGACCTTCCTGACGTTGATCTGGAAGGCCCCGAGGGGAAGCTGAAGGGCCCCAAGTTCAAGATGCCAGATTTGAACATCAAGGCCCCCAAGATCTCGATGCCCGACGTCGACTTCCACCTGAAGGGCCCCAAAGTCAAGGGAGATGTTGATGTCTCTGTGCCCAAGATCGAGGGTGACATCAAGGGCCCTGAGATTGACATCAAGGGCCCCAAGGTGGACATTGAGGCACCAGACGTGGACGTTCACGGCCCAGAGGGGAAATTCAAGATGCCCAAGTTCAAAATGCCCAAGTTTGGGATGCCCGGGGTCAAAGCTGAAGGTCCTGATGTTGACATCAACCTCCCAAAGGGAGACCTGGATGTTTCTGGTCCAAAGGTGGAGATTGAAGGTCCTGAGTTGGAGATTGAAGGCCCTGAAGGGAAAATAAAGGGCCCCAAGTTCAAGATGCCAGAGATGCACATCAAGACCCCCAAGATCTCGATGCCCGACATCGACCTCAACCTGAAAGGCCCCAAACTGAAGGGAGATGTGGATGTGTCCGTCCCCAAGCTGGAGGGTGACCTGAAGGGCCCAGAATTTGATATCAAAGGCCCCAAGGTTGATGTTGACCTTCCTGATGTTGAGCTGGAAGGCCCCGAGGGGAAGCTGAAGGGCCCCAAGTTCAAGATGCCAGATTTGAACATCAAGGCCCCCAAGATCTCGATGCCCGACGTCGACTTCCACCTGAAGGGTCCCAAAGTCAAGGGTGATGTCGATGTCTCTGTCCCCAAGCTGGAAGCTGACTTGAAAGGCCCAGAATTGGACATCAAGGGCCCCAAGGTGGACATTGAGGCACCAGACGTGGACGTTCACGGCCCAGAGGGGAAATTCAAGATGCCCAAGTTCAAAATGCCCAAGTTTGGGATGCCCGGGGTCAAAGCTGAAGGCCCAGAGGTTGACATCAACCTCCCAAAGGGAGACCTGGATGTTTCTGGTCCCAAGGTGGACGTTGAAGGTCCTGAGTTGGAGATTGAAGGCCCTGAGGGGAAGCTGAAGGGTCCCAAGTTCAAGATGCCCGAGATGCACATCAAGGCCCCCAAGATCTCGATGCCCGACGTCGACTTTCATCTGAAAGGCCCCAAAGCAAAGGGTGGTCTGGACGTCTCTGTCCCAAGTTTGGAAGGTGACTTGAAAGGTCCTGAGGTGGACATCAAAGGCCCCAGCTTGGAAATCGAGGTGCCTGACGTGGACCTTCATGGCCCAGAAGGTAAAATCAAAATGCCCAAGTTCAAAATGCCCAAATTTGGGTTGTCTGGGTTGAAAGGGGAAGGCCCCGACGTTGATTTGAATCTCCCCGAAGGCAGTGTTGATATTTCAGGGCCAAAGGTTGACGTTAACGTTCCTGACCTTGACATTGAAGGCCCAGAAGGACAACTTAAGGGTCCCAAATTTAAGAAGCCAGAGATCCAACTCAACGTTCCTAAGATCTCGATGCCGGAGATCGACTTGAACTTGAAAAGCCCCAAACTGAAAGGTGACCTTGATCCTTCTCTTCCCAAACTCGAGGGCGAGCTGAAAGGTCCCAAGGTGGACATCAAAGGGCCAGAACTTGAGATTGAGGGACCGAAAGTTGACCTGGAAGGGAAAGGCAAAAAGTCCCGGTTTAAACTCCCCAAATTTGGATTTTCGGGTCCCAAAGTGCAAAGCCCAGATGTGGATTTGAAACTGAAAAGACCTGACGTGGAGATATCGGGTCCCAAAGTTGATGTTCATGGTCCAGATGTTGACATCCAAGGGAAAGCCAAAGGGTCAAAGTTTAAAATGCCTTTCTTGAGTATTTCGACGCCCAAAGTTTCGATGCCGGATGTGGAGCTCAACCTCAAAGGGCACAAATTGAAAGGAGAGTTGGATGTTTCCAGCCCCAAGTTGGAAGGGGAACTGAAAGGTCCTGAGGTGGACATCAAGGGCCCCAAGGTGGACATTGAAGCACCAGATGTGGACGTTCACGGCCCAGAGGGGAAACTAAAGATGCCCAAGTTCAAAATGCCCAAGTTTGGGATGCCCGGGGTCAAGGCCGAAGGTCCAGAACTTGATGTGAACCTTCCAACAGGAGACTTGGATGTTTCTGGACCCAAGGTGGAGATTGAAGGTCCAGAGGTGGAGATTGAAGGTCCCGAAGGGAAGCTGAAGGGCCCCAAGTTCAAGATGCCTGAGATGCATTTCAAGGCCCCCAAGATCTCGATGCCCGACGTTGACTTTCACCTGAAGGGCCCCAAAGTCAAGGGAGATGTCGATGTCTCTGTCCCCAAGATCGAGGGTGACATCAAGGGCCCTGAGATTGACATCAAGGGCCCCAAGGTGGACATTGAGGCACCGGACATGGATGTTCACGGCCCAGAGGGGAAATTCAAGATGCCCAAGTTCAAAATGCCCAAGTTTGGGATGCCCGGGGTCAAAGCAGAAGGCCCAGAGGTTGACATCAACCTCCCAAAGGGAGACCTGGATGTTTCTGGTCCAAAGGTGGAGATTGAAGGTCCTGAGTTGGAGATTGAAGGTCCTGAAGGGAAAATAAAGGGCCCCAAGTTCAAGATGCCCGAGATGCACATCAAGACCCCCAAGATCTCGATGCCCGACATCGACCTCAACCTGAAAGGCCCCAAACTGAAGGGAGATGTGGATGTGTCCGTCCCCAAGCTGGAAGGTGACCTGAAGGGCCCAGAATTTGACATCAAAGGCCCCAAAGTGGATGTTGACCTTCCTGACGTTGATCTGGAAGGCCCCGAGGGGAAGCTGAAGGGCCCCAAGTTCAAGATGCCAGATTTGAACATCAAGGCCCCCAAGATCTCGATGCCCGACGTCGACTTCCACCTGAAGGGTCCCAAAGTCAAGGGAGATGTTGATGTCTCTGTGCCCAAGATCGAGGGTGACATCAAGGGCCCTGAGATTGACATCAAGGGCCCCAAGGTGGACATTGAGGCACCAGACATGGACGTTCATGGGCCAGAGGGGAAATTCAAGATGCCCAAGTTCAAAATGCCCAAGTTTGGGATGCCCGGGGTCAAAGCAGAAGGCCCAGAGGTTGACATCAACCTCCCAAAGGGAGACCTGGATGTTTCTGGTCCAAAGGTGGACATTGAAGGTCCTGAGTTGGAGATTGAAGGCCCTGAAGGGAAAATAAAGGGCCCCAAGTTCAAGATGCCCGAGATGCACATCAAGACCCCCAAGATCTCGATGCCCGACATCGACCTCAACCTGAAAGGCCCCAAACTGAAGGGAGATGTGGACGTGTCCCTTCCCAAGGTGGACCTGAACGGAGCGGATTTGCAGGTGAAAGGCCCCAAAGTTGGCGTTGACCTTCCTGATGTTGACATTGAAGGTCCCAAAGGAAAACTGAAGGGCCCCAAGTTCAAGATGCCCGAGGTGAACATCAAGGCTCCCCATATTTCAATGCCAGATTTTGATCTCAACTTGAAAGGTCCCAAGATAAAAGGGGACGCGGGTGTCGACCTTTCAGGGCCAAAGCTCGAAGGGGACTTGAGCGTGCCAGATGTTGACATCAAAGGACCAAAGGTGGACATTGAAGGTCCTGAGTTGGAGATTGAAGGTCCTGAAGGGAAAGTAAAGGGTCCCAAGTTCAAGATGCCCGAGATGCACATCAAGGCCCCCAAGATCTCGATGCCCGACATCGACCTCAACCTGAAAGGCCCCAAAGTGAAGGGGGACGTGGACATGTCCATCCCCAAGCTGGAAGGTGACCTGAAGGGCCCAGAATTTGACATCAAAGGCCCCAAGGTCGATATTGACCTTCCTGACGTTGAGCTGGAAGGCCCCGAGGGGAAGCTGAAGGGCCCCAAGTTCAAGATGCCAGATTTGAACATCAAGGCCCCCAAGATCTCGATGCCCGACGTCGACTTCCACCTGAAGGGCCCCAAAGTCAAGGGAGATGTCGATGTCTCTGTCCCCAAGATCGAGGGTGACATCAAGGGCCCAGAATTTGACATCAAGGGCCCCAAGGTGGACATTGAGGCACCAGACGTGGACGTCCACGGCCCAGAGGGGAAATTCAAGATGCCCAAGTTCAAAATGCCCAAGTTTGGGATGCCCGGGCTGAAGGGTTCTGGCCCAGAGGTTGACGTGAACCTCCCAAAGGGAGACCTGGATGTTTCTGGTCCAAAGGTGGAGATTGAAGGTCCTGAGTTGGAGATTGAAGGTCCTGAAGGGAAAATAAAGGGCCCCAAGTTCAAGATGCCCGAGATGCACATCAAGACCCCCAAGATCTCGATGCCCGACATCGACCTCAACCTGAAAGGCCCCAAACTGAAGGGAGACGTCGATGTCTCTGTCCCCAAGCTGGAGGGTGACCTGAAGGGCCCAGAATTTGACATCAAAGGCCCCAAGATTGATGTTGACCTTCCTGACGTTGAGCTGGAAGGCCCCGAGGGGAAGCTGAAGGGCCCCAAGTTCAAGATGCCAGATTTGAACATCAAGGCCCCCAAGATCTCGATGCCCGACGTCGACTTCCACCTGAAGGGTCCCAAAGTCAAGGGAGATGTTGATGTCTCTGTCCCCAAGATCGAGGGTGACTTGAAAGGCCCAGAATTGGACATCAAGGGCCCCAAGGTGGACATTGAGGCACCAGACGTGGACGTTCACGGCCCAGAGGGGAAATTCAAGATGCCCAAGTTCAAAATGCCCAAGTTTGGGATGCCCGGGGTCAAAGCTGAAGGCCCAGAGGTTGACGTGAACCTCCCAAAGGGAGACCTGGATGTTTCTGGTCCAAAGGTGGACATTGAAGGTCCTGAGTTGGAGATTGAAGGTCCTGAAGGGAAAATAAAGGGTCCCAAGTTCAAGATGCCCGAGATGCACATCAAGGCCCCCAAGATCTCGATGCCCGACATCGACCTCAACCTGAAAGGCCCCAAAGTGAAGGGAGATGTGGACGTGTCCGTCCCCAAGCTGGAGGGTGAACTGAAGGGCCCAGAATTTGACATCAAAGGCCCCAAAGTGGATGTTGACCTTCCTGACGTTGATCTGGAAGGCCCCGAGGGGAAGCTGAAGGGCCCCAAGTTCAAGATGCCTGAGATGCATTTCAAGGCCCCCAAGATCTCGATGCCCGACTTTGATTTGAACCTGAAAGGCCCCAAAGTGAAGGGGGACATGGATGTTTCTGTTCCAAAAATTGAAGGAGACTTGAAAGGCCCAGAATTTGACATCAAAGGCCCCAAGGTTGATGTTGACCTTCCTGATGTTGAGCTGGAAGGCCCCGAGGGGAAGCTGAAGGGCCCCAAGTTCAAGATGCCAGATTTGAACATCAAGGCCCCCAAGATCTCGATGCCCGACGTCGACTTCCACCTGAAGGGCCCCAAAGTCAAGGGAGATGTTGATGTCTCTGTCCCCAGGCTCGAGGGTGACATCAAGGGCCCAGAATTTGACATCAAGGGCCCCAAGGTGGACATTGAGGCACCAGATGTGGACGTTCATGGCCCAGAGGGGAAATTCAAGATGCCCAAGTTCAAAATGCCCAAATTTGGGATGCCCGGGCTGAAGGGTTCAGGTCCAGAGGTTGATGTGAACCTCCCAAAGGGAGACCTGGATGTTTCTGGTCCTAAGGTGGACATTGAAGGTCCTGAGTTGGAGATTGAAGGTCCTGAAGGGAAAATAAAGGGCCCCAAGTTCAAGATGCCCGAGATGCACATCAAGACCCCCAAGATCTCGATGCCCGACATCGACCTCAACCTGAAAGGCCCCAAACTGAAGGGAGATGTGGATGTGTCCGTCCCCAAGCTGGAAGGTGACCTGAAGGGCCCAGAATTTGATATCAAAGGCCCCAAGGTCGATATTGACCTTCCTGATGTTGAGCTGGAAGGCCCCGAGGGGAAGCTGAAGGGCCCCAAGTTCAAGATGCCAGATTTGAACATCAAAGCCCCCAAGATCTCGATGCCCGACGTCGACTTCCACCTGAAGGGCCCCAAAGTCAAGGGAGATGTGGACCTCTCCATGCCAGGAGTTGAATGTGAACTGAAAGGTCCCGAAGTTGACATCAACGCTCCCAAATTAGACCTTGGTGGCCCCGATGTCGACGTCGATGGCCCGGAGGGTAAATTCAAGCTCCCTAAATTCAAAATGCCCAAGTTCTCCATGCCTGGATTCAAAGGGGAGGGGGTGGATGTGGATGTGAAGCTTCCCAAGGGAGAACTGGACATCTCTGGCCCCGGCGTAGAGCTTGAAGCTCCCGATCTCCATGTGGAGGGCAAAGTCAAAGGTCCCAAGCTGACGATGCCCGAAATGCACGTGAAGGCTCCCAAGGTCTCCATCCCCGATGTCGACTTCAACCTCAAGGGGCCTCAACTGAAAGGAGACGTCGATGTTTCCGGAGCCAGGCTTGAAGGTGACTTGAAAGCACCCCAAATCGACGTGAAAGCCCCCAAAATCGACCTTCCTGACGCGACCATTGAAGGCCCTGAAGGGAAACTCAAAGGCCCGAAATTCAAGATGCCAGAAATGCACCTCAAGGCGCCCAAGTTCTCCATGCCTGACGTTGACTTCCACCTGAAAGGCCCCAAGCTGAAGGGTGACGCCGACGTCTCGGCACCGAAGCTGGAAGGGGACCTGCAGTGTCCAAGTGTTGACATCAAAGGCCCCGAGTTGGACGTCGTCGCTCCAGGTTTGAACATCGAAGGCCCCGATGGAAAACTGAAAGGGCCCAAGATCAAAATGCCAGAAATGCACATCAAGACCCCCCAGATCTCCATGCCAGACATAGACCTCAACCGCAAGGGACTGAGGGCGAAAGGTGACGCTGACCTTCATGGCCCAAAGCTTGAGGGGGGGCTGAAAGGTCCTGAAGTCACTATTAAAGGCCCCAAAGTAGATATTGAAGGCCCGGAAGTTGATGTTGATGGTCTGGAGGGAAAAGTGAAGATGCCTAAAATGAAACTGCCCAAGTTTGGCTTCAAAGGAGAAGGTCCAGATGTGGACGTGGACCTGCCAAAGGCAGATGTCGACCTTTCAGGCCCCAAGGTGGACATCAACGTCCCAGATGTGAACTTGGAAGGTCCAGAGGGAAAACTGAAAGGTCCTAAACTGAAGATGCCAGAAATGCACGTTCCTAAAATCTCGATGCCTGAGATAGACCTGAGCTTGAAAGGCCACAAAACGAAGGGAGGGTTCGACGTTTCCACCCCAAAGGTGGAAGGCAACCTGAAAGGTCCTGAGATTGACATCAAAGGCCCAGAACTGGGAGTCAAAGGCCCCGAAGTTGACGTTGAATGTCCTGACCTGAGCGTCGAAGGCGCAGAGGCAAACGTGAAAATTCCCAAGTTCAAGAAGCCAAAGTTTGGATTTGGGATGAAAAGCCCAAAGGCCGAGGTCAAGGTCCCGGGGGTAGAAGTGGATTTACCTGAGGTGGAGGTGGAGTCACCCGATGTCAGCGTTGGTGGAAAGGGGAAGAAGAGCAAGTTCAAGATGCCGAAACTTCACATGAGCGGCCCGAAAGTGAAAGGAAAGAAAGGTGGGTTTGATGTGAACGTGGCTGGTGGGGAGCTCGAGGGGAATTTGAAATCTCCTGAGCTGGAGATGAACGTGGCTGGTCCGGATGTGACGGTGAAAGGTGAAGCTACGGTGAAGTCCCCCAAAGGGAAGAAACCCATGTTTGGGAAAATCTCCTTCCCAGATGTTGAATTTGATCTTAAATCGCACAGATTCAAAGGGGAGGCTCCAAAACTCGAGGGGGATCTCAAAGCTCCTGACGTGGAGTTCTCTACGCCAACGGTCAAAGGCGAGGCGAGAGGCCCAAGTCTGAGCGTGGACGTTGAAGGTTCTGATCTGAGCCTGAAGAAACCCAAGTTCAGTGGGGAGGTTGGGGTAGGGGAGGTGAAAATTGAGGGTGACCTGAAAGGACCCGGCGTTGGCGTTGACCTTGACGTTCCTTCCGTCCCGGTGCCGGATGTTGACTTCAATGTGAAAGGACCAAAAGTAAAAGGTGAAGTCGGCGTTCCTGGAGTAGAACTGGAAGGTCCCGAAGGAAAGCTGAAAGTGCCCAAGGTGGGGAAAACGGGTCTTGGTGTGGAAATGCCGGGGGGAAGCTTGGATATCTCGGCCCCGGAAGGAGGGTTGAACCTTGGAGGTGTCGATGTGAAGCTCAAAGGGCCCCAAATCTCTGGGCCCGGGTGGGATGGAAACCTGAAAGGACCAAAATTAAAGGGAGATCTGGATGTGTCGAGTTCTGTCGAAGGGCCAAACGTCAACCTGGAGGCGCCGGGCATTGACATCGGAGGTTTGGGTGGAAAGATGAAGCTGCCAAAGTTGAAGTCCCCCACTGTGGAGGGACCTGAGCTGAGCGTGAAAGGAGGCATCGACTGCTCCGTCCCACGGGTGGAGTTGGATGCGAAAGCCCCGGGTGCAAATCTCAATCTCGGCATCCCTGGCGTTGACTTCAGAGGGCCCTCGGTGGACGTTTCCGCCCCAGATTTGGATGTAAACCTGAAAGGACCAAAGTTGAAAGGAGATCTTGATGTTTCTGCTGGGGTGAAATCCCCCAAAGCGGAGGCGCCCGACGCCGGCTTCGAAATTCTGGGTGGCACCATCAAGCTGCCGTCCCTCAAGCTCCCCCAGTTTGGTGTTGCCAGTCCTGGTGTGGATGGAGCCGATGTGGGCGTCAGTCTGGAAGGCCCTCAAGTCAAAGGAGGCCTGAAGGGCTCAGGGCTTGGCGTTGGGTTGGAAGGACCCAACGTAGAAGCTCAAGGGCCTAAATTCCAAGTGCAGGCGCCGGGCGTTTCCTTGCCGGATGTTGACCTGAAGCTGAAAGGACCAAACCTCCAGGGCGGTGTCGATGTTGCTGGTGAAATCAAAGGCCCAAAAGTCAACGTGGAGGCCCCTCGTGTTGACCTTAAGGAGCCTGGGGTGGGCGTTCACCTCGAAGCTCCTGCTTTGGACACGTCTGCGCTGAAGGTCTCCGGGTCAGGTTTTAACGTCAACGTGAAAGGGCCGAAGATCAAAGGCGGCGCCGCCATCTCCGGGGAGGCGACGGCCCCGGCCGTGAGCGTCGCCGGGGGAGCTCTTCACGTCACCGGCCCCAAGGGCGGAAGTGGAGGCAGCACGGAATGTGGCCTGGGAAAGGTATCGTTCCCCAAGCTGCGAATGCCTAAATTTGGCTTTTCCGACCCCGAAGCGAAGGGCAGGGAGATGGGAGTGGACGTTGAGTTCCCCGCGGCCGATGCCAACCTCCAGGCCGGAGGCGCCGAGCTCGAGCCGGAGGACGCGGAGGTGCGACTCAAGAAATCCAAGCTCAAGATGCCCAAGTTCCACTTTTCCAAGCAGAAAGGGGGGAAGAGCAGCGGCGCCTTGGGTTCCCCGGAGGTTTCTGGGACCGTTTCGGGGTCGAAAGGCGACCTGAAGAGCTCCAAGGTCAGCCTGGGGTCTGCAGAAGGCGAATTGGACGGGGCAGAGGGTCCTTCGGCCAAGGGGAAGTTCTCCCTCTTCAAGAGCAAGAAGCCGCGGCACCGCTCGTCGTCCTTCAGCGACGAACGCTCTTCCCACTCCACACCCACGGGAACCTTGGAACCGGACGTCCCCTCGGGGGCCGAGAAAGGCAAACAGGGCAAAATGAAATTCGGGACGTTTGGAGGGATCGGCTCCAAAACCAAAGGTTGTTACGAGGTGACGGGAAGCGACGAGGAGACGGCGAAGGCGCAGGGCAGCGGCGTCTCCTTGGCATCCAAAAAATCCCGCTTGTCCTCCTCTTCCAGCAACGACAGCGGCACCAAAGGTGGCTTCCGCTTGCCGGGGGTGGAGCTGACGGTGGCCAAGAAGAAGGAGTAGAAGGGGCTGTACATAAGTGCTGTGTAAATAGGGAGCCCGTCCCACCTCTGTACATAGAGTTTTGTAGCTTGGGCCACTTCCAACCTCAACGAGGGCGTCCACGGCGGGGGGGGGGGAGGTTCTTCGGGAAGCGCCCGGAGCTCCGCGCTCGCCCTCCGGCTTCCCCGCGCTCCAGACTTTTGGCTTCTGCATGAAAACGCTGAGAAGCTCCAGTTTACTTGGCTTTTTTGGGTTTTTAATATTTTCTTTTCCCCCGCCCCCCCCATTTTACTGAATTTTTTCGGCGTTCGCTTCACGGAAAGGAAGGGTTTTGGTTTTGGTTTTCATTGGTTTCTTTTGGGTTGGTGGGGTTTTGATTTATTTTTTTTTTTCCCCCAAGGGTTTTATTTTGAGGTTGGGTTTTTTTTCTCCGTTGTTAAGAACAAAATCTCTTTGGTTTTGGCTTTGGGGGCTTGAAAATTCCCTCCTCGTCCTCGTCCTCCTCCTCTCCTCCTCCTTCTCTTCGTCCTCCTTCTGTCCTCCTCCTTCTCTTCGTCCTCCTTCTGTCCTCCTCCTCTCTTCCTCCTCCTCCTCTCTTCCTCCTCCTCCTCTCTTCCTCCTCCTCCTCTCTTCCTCCTCCTCCTCTCTTCCTCCTCCTCCTCTCTTCCTCCTCCTCCTCTCTTCCTCCTCCTCCTCTCTTCCTCCTCCTCCTCTCTTCCTCCTCCTCCTCTCTTCCTCCTCCTCCTCTCTTCCTCCTCCTCCTCTCTTCCTCCTCCTCCTCTCTTCCTCCTCCTCCTCTCTTCCTCCTCCTCCTCTCTTCCTCCTCCTCCTCTCTTCCTCCTCCTCCTCTCTTCCTCCTCCTCCTCCTTCTCTTCGTCCTCCTCCTCTCTTCCTCTTCCTCCTCTCTTCCTCTTCCTCCTCTCTTCCTCTTCCTCCTCCTCTCTTCCTCCTCCTCTCTTCCTCCTCCTCTCTTCCTCCTCCTCTCTTCCTCCTCCTCTCTTCCTCCTCCTCTCTTCCTCCTCCTCTCTTCCTCCTCCTCTCTTCCTCCTCCTCTCTTCCTCCTCCTCTCTTCCTCCTCCTCTCTTCCTCCTCCTCTCTTCCTCCTCCTCTCTTCCTCCTCCTCCTCCTCTCTTCCTCCTCCTCCTCCTCTCTTCCTCCTCCTCCTCCTCCCTTCCTCCCCCTCCTCTCTTCGTCCTCCCCCTCCTCTCTTCGTCCTCCCCCTCCTCTCTTCGTCCTCCCCCTCCTCTCTTCGTCCTCCCCCTCCCCTCCTCGTCCTCCCCCTCCCCTCCTCGTCCTCCCCCTCCCCTCCTCGTCCTCCCCCTCCCCTCCTCGTCCTCCCCCTCCCCTCCTCGTCCTCCTCCTCCCCTCCTCGTCCTCCTCCTTCCCTCCTCGTCCTCCTCCTCCACCTCGTCCTCCTCCTCCACCTCGTCCTCCTCCTCCACCTCCTCCACCTCCTCGTCCTCCTTCTCTCCTCATCCTCCTCCTTCTCCTCCTCGTCCTCCTCCTCCCAGCCCAGCGGAGCTGCTCCAACCCAACCCTTTGTAACTGAGACGAGGTCACGGAATTCCTACGCCGGGCTTGAGGGAAACCAAGCCGCGTGTTTCCCGGGGCTGCGTTGCGTAACGGGACGGTATCAAATAACCCCAAGGAGGGAGAGGGCGGTCAACGCGCCCCGTTGGGGGGGGGGGGGGCAGAAATGATCTCATAACTTTTGCCTCTTGCCACTAAAAAAAAAAAACAAAACCCCAAAACAAACCCAACCCTCAAACTTTATTAATTATTCTAATTTTTAATATTTGTTACGTTATTTGTAGCGTAAGGGGGGGGGGAAACGTGTCTTGGTTGTGGCCCAAAGCCCCGCGGCGGCTGCTTTTTATGGTGTTTGGTGTCGGGTTTTTTTTTGTTACGGAGTATTATTTGGAGTTTATAAAAAGCCAAAGAATTTCCCCCCCCCCCAAAAAAAAAGAAAGCAACCCCTCTTTCAGCACTTTAATGGCAAATTAATTGAGAATGTCAGAAGAAAAGATCTTTTAAAAGGCAAATAAAAAGTTTATTAACCGTGATTCAGCAGAACGGGGGTTGTTGCGTCCTTGGGCGTCGCGGGGTTTAGGGTTTAATCATGGAATGTTGGGTTGGAAGGGGCACCTTCCACTGGATCGGGGTCATCCAAGCTGGTCTTGGCCACCTCCAAAGGGTTGGGGCTTGGTGGGTTGAGGGGTTGAAGGGGTGGGGTTGGAAGGGACCTCAAAGCCCATCCAGTTCCAACCCCCTGCCGTGGGCATGGGCACCTCCCACTGGATCAGGGGGATCCAAATCCCCTCACTAAGTACCCCAAAATGTGATTTTTTTTACCCCAAATCCCCTCACAAACTCCTCCAAAATGTGTTTTCCCCAAAATGTGATTATTTTACCGCAAATCGCCTCACAATCTCCCCCAAAATGCAGTTTTTACTCCAAATCCCCTCACAAACTCCCCCAAAATGCAGTTTTTACCCCAAATCCCCTCACAAACTCCCCCAAAAATGCAGTTTTTACCCCAAATCCCCTGAAAAATTCCTCCAAAATGCAGTTTTTACACCAAATCCCCCCAAAATGCAGTTTTTACCCCAAATCCCCTCACAATCTCCCCCAAAATGCAGTTTTTAGCCCAAATCCCCTCACAATCTCCCCCAAATTGCAGTTTTTACCCCAAATCCCCTCACAAACTCCCCAAAATGCAGTTTTTAGCCCAAATCCCCTGAAAAACTCCTCCAAAATGCAGTTTTTACCCCAAATCCCCCCAAAATGCAGTTTTTATCCCAAAACCCCTAACAAACTCCCCCAAAATGTCATTATTTTACCCCAAATCCCCTCACAATATCCCCCCCCAAAATGCAATTTTTACCCCAAATCTGCTCACAAACTCCTCCAAAATGTGATGTTTACCCCAATCCTCTCAAAATCTCCCCAAAATGTGGTTATTTTACCCCAAATCCCCCCAAAATGCAGTTTTTACCCCAAATCCCCTCACAATCTCCCCCAAAATGCAGTTTTTAGCCCAAATCCCCTGAAAAACTCCCCCAAATTGCAGTTTTTTACCCCAAATCCCCTGAAAAACTCCTCCAAAATGCAGTTTTTACCCCAAATCCCCCAAAATGCAGTTTTTAGCCCAAATCCCCTCACAAACTCCCCCAAAATGCAGTTTTTAGCCCAAATCCCCTGAAAAACTCCCAAAATGCAGTTTTTACCCCAAATCTGCTCACAAACTCCTCCAAAATGTGATGTTTACCCCAGATGCCCTCAAAAATCTCCCCAAAATGTGATTTTTTTTACCCCAAATCCCCTCACAAACCCCCAAAACGCAATTTTTACTCAAAATCCTCTCAGAAGCTCCCGAAACTGCAACTTTCACCACAGATTTCCTCATAACCCAACCCAAACTTCTCAAAAACCACGCCTTTCACCTCAAATCTTCTCAAATTTTCCTCAAACTTCCCCAAAATGTGATTTTTTTTTTTCACCCCAAATCCCCTCAGAAACTCCCCAAAACTGCAACTTTCACCACAAATTTCCTCACAACCCACTCCAAACTTCTCAAAAACCACAACTTTCACCTCAAGTCTCAAACTTCCCCTCAAACTCCACCAAACAGGGGCTCTTTTACCCCAAAGCCCCTCACAAATGCCCCCAAAATCTCTATTTACCTCAAATCCCCCTAAACTCCCCAAAACTGTGACTTTTACCTCAAATCCTCTCCCCAAACTCACTCAAACATCTTCCACCTCAGATCTCCAATTTCCCCTCAAACTCCCACCAAACTGGTTCTTTTCACCCCAAAAAAAAAATCCCCTCACAAACTCCTCAAAAATGCAACTTTTTTACCCTAAATCCCCTCCAAAATTCCCCAAAATGCAACTTTGACCACGAATTTTCTCACAGCCCTCCCCCAAAAATTGCAACATTCACCTCAAATCTTCTCCATCCCCCCCAAAACTCCCCTAAAACATGGTATTTTTTCCCCCCCCCCAAAAACTACGACGTTTCACCTCAAATCCCTCCCCAAAAACTTTAACTTTCCACAAATTTCCTCGTCACCCAACCCGAATTTCTCAAAACCGCGGCTTTCACCCCAAATCCTCTCAAATTGCACCTCAGACTCCGATTTCTTAACACCAAATCCCCCTCAAAAACTCCCAAAAATGGGATCTTTTGCCTCAAATCACACCAAACCTTTGACTTTCAACCCCCCCCCACACACCACCCCCCCCAATCTGCCGCGGTGCATGCTGGGAACTGTAGTTCTAATCAATGGGCTGTGCCTTGGTGCCGCGGTGCACGCTGGGAGCTGCCATTCTAACCTATGGAGCTTCCATTGATGCCGCGGTGCATGCTGGGAACTGCAGTTCTAATCAATGGGCTGTGCCTTGGTGCCGCGGTGCATGCTGGGAACTGTAGTTCTAATCAATGGGCTGTGCCTTGGTGCCGCGGTGCACGCTGGGAGCTGCCATTCTAACCTATGGAGCCTCCATTGATGCCGCGGTGCACGCTGGGAACTGCAGTTCTAATCAATGGGCTGTGCCTTGGTGCCGCGGTGCACGCTGGGAGCTGCCATTCTAACCTATGGAGCCTCCATTGATGCCGCGGTGCATGCTGGGAACTGTAGTTCTAATCAATGGGCTGTGCCTTGGTGCCGCGGTGCACGCTGGGAGTTGTAGTCCTAACCAAGGGCGCCGCCATTGATGCCGCGGTGCACGCTGGGAGCTGCCATTCTAACCTATGGAGCCTCCATTGATGCCGCGGTGCATGCTGGGAACTGTAGTTCTAATCAATGGGCTGTGCCTTGGTGCCGCGGTGCACGCTGGGAGTTGTAGTCCTAACCAAGGGCGCCGCCATTGATGCCGCGGTGCACGCTGGGAGCTGCCATTCTAACCTATGGAGCCTCCATTGATGCCGCGGTGCACGCTGGGAGTTGTAGTTCTAATCAATGGGCTGTGCCTTGGTGCCGCGGTGCACGCTGGGAGCTGCCATTCTAACCTATGGAGCCTCCATTGATGCCGCGGTGCACGCTGGGAGTTGTAGTCCTCCCCCAGCTCCCCCCCCCCCCCAAGGGGAGGGGCCCTTGGCCAAGGAGCGCAGGGGCAGGACGAGGGGGGAACGGTTTTAACCCCAAAGAGACTGAGATTCCAACCCAAAACATTCCACAAAACCACAAAATCAGAGAGAATTCGGGACAACAAAACAAGTTTTCTCCAATTTCCCCTCCGACTCCCCCAAAATGTGATTATTTTACCCCAAATCCCCTCACAAACTCCCCAAAATGCAGTTTTTAGCCCAAATCCCCTCACAATCTCTCCCAAAATGCAGTTTTTAGCCCAAATCCCCTCACAATCTCCCCCAAAATGCAGTTTTTACCCCAAATCCCCTCACAATCTCTCCCAAAATGCAGTTTTTAGCCCAAATCCCCTCACAATCTCTCCCAAAATGCAGTTTTTACCCCAAATCCCCTCACAAACTCCCCCAAAATGCCGTTTTTAAGCCCAAATTCCTGAAAAACTCCTCGAAAATGCAGTTTTTACCCCAAATCCCCTCACAATCTCCCCCAAAATGCAGTTTTTACCCCAAATCCCCTCACAATCTCCCCCAAAATGCAGTTTTTACCCCAAATCCCCTCACAAACTCCACCAAAATGCAGTTTTTACCCCAAATCTCCTCACAAACTACTCAAAAATATGTTTACCCCAGCTCCCCTCAAAATCTCCCCAAAATGTGTTTTTTTACCCCAAATCCCCTCACAATCTCCCCCAAAATGCAGGTTTTACCCCAAATCTCCTCACAAACTCCTCCAAAATGTGATGTTTACCCCAATCCTCTCAAAATCTCCCCAAAATGTGATTTTTTTTTACCCAAACTCCCCCAAAATGTGATTATTTTACCCCAAAACCCCTCACAAACTCCCCAAAATGCCATTTTTTTCACTCCAAACCTCCTAACTCCCCCAAACCACAACTTTTTACCTCAAATCCCTCCCCAAAAATGCAACGTTCACACCAAATCTCCCCAAAGCTCTCCTCAAACCTCTCAAACCCACGACTTTCACCTCAAATCTTCTCAAATTCCCCCTCAAACTCCCCAAAAATGCGATTTAACACCAAATCCCCTCACGAATTCCCCAAAAAACCTATTTTCACCTCAAATCCCACCAAACTTGTGACTTTTACCTCAAATTTTCTCCAATTTCCCTTCAAACTCCCCCAAAATGCTATTTTTTACCCCAAATCCCCTCACAAAAACCCAAAAATGCAGTTTTTCACTCCAAACCACCTCGCTAACTCCCCAAACCACATTTTTTTACTCCAAATCCCTCCCAAAACTCCCCAAAACTGCAACTTTTCTCCCAAACCCTCTCAGATTTCCTCACACCCCAAACCTGCGTTTTTTTTACCCTAAATCCCCTCACAAACTCCCCCAAAATGCCTTTTTTTCACCTCAAATTCCCCTCTAAACAATTTTGGGGAGTTTAGGGTGGATTTGGGGTAAAATTGGGGTGAGTTTGGGGAGGAGATTTGAGGTAAAAGTTGCATTTTTGGGAGAAAGTACGTGGATTTGGGGGAAAAACCCCCACATTTTGGGGAGTTTGAGGGGAAATCAGAGAAGATTTGAGGTGAAAGTCGCGGTTTGAGTGAGTTTGGGGAGGGGATTTGAGGTTAAAAACGGAATTTTGGAGATTTGGGATTCAAAAAATGGCATTTGGGGGCAGAGTGAGGGTCGGTGGCCGCGTTTATTGGCGTCAGGCCCACGGGCACCACGGGTCAGGTGACCCAGGTGTGCCAGGGAGATCCAGGTGTCTGGGAAGAGAGGATCCAAGTGTCCGATGCCGAAGGGACCCAGGTGTTCGGGTGGGGAGGATCCAGGTGGAGAGGACCCAGGTGTTGAGAATCCAGGTGTGAGAGGAACAGGACCCAGGTACCCAGGTGTTGAGGACCCAGGTGTTGAGGACACATGTGCCCGGGTGCAGAGGACCCAAGGGTCCAGGTGTTGAGGACCCAGGTGCAGAGGACCCAGGTGCCCAGGTGAGGAGGTCCCAGGTGTCCAGGTGTTGAGGACCCAGGTGCAGAGGACCCAGGTGTCCAGGTGAGGAGGTCCCAGGTGTCCAGGTGGGGAGGTCCCAGGTGTTGAGGACCCTGGTGCCCATGTAGGGACGTTCCAGGTGTCCAGGTGGTGAGGTCTCAGGTGCAGAGGACCCAGATGTTGAGGACCCAGGTGTCCATGTAGGGACGTCCCAGGTGTCTGGGTGTGGAGGTCCCACGTGGAGAGGACCCAGGTGCCCGTGTGAGGAGGTCCCAGGTGTAGAGGACCCAGGTGCCCCCGTGGGGAGGTCCCAGGTGTTGAGGACCCCTGTGTCTGGAGGTCCCAGGTGCCCAGGTGGGGAGGTCCCAGGTGTTGAGGACACAGGTGTCTGGGTGGGGAGGTCCCAGTTGTTGAGGACCCCGGTGTCTGGGTGGGGAGGTCCCAGGTGCCTGTGTGAGGAGGTCCCAGGTGTTGAGGACACAGGTGTCTGGGTGGGGAGGTCCCAGGTGCCCCAGTGGAGGGTTCCCAGGTGCCCAGGTGGGGAGGTCCCAGGTGCAGAGGCCCCAGGTGGGGAGGTCCCAGGTGTTGAGGACCCCTGTGTCTGGAGGTCCCAGGTGCCCAGGTGGGGGTCCCAGGTGTTGAGGACACAGGTGCCCGAGTGGGAAGGTCCCAGGTGCCCCAGTGGAGGGGTCCCAGGTGCCCCCGTGGAGAGGTCCCAGGTGCAGAGGCCCCCGGTGCCCGTGTAGGGAGGTCCCAGGTGCCCAGGTGGGGAGGTCCCAGGTGCCCCAGTGGAGGGGTTCCAGGTGCCCCCGTGGGGAGGTCCCAGGTGTTGAGGACCCCGGTGTCTGGGTGGGGAGGTCCCAGGTGCCCAGGTGGGGGGGGGTCCCAGGTGCAGAGGCCCCAGGTGCCTGGGTGGGGAGGTCCCAGGTGTTGAGGACCCTGGTGCCCGTGTAGGGAGGTCCCAGGTGCCCCCGTGGGGAGGTCCCAGGTGTTGAGGACACAGGTGTCTGGGTGGGGAGGTCCCAGGTGCCCAGGTGGGGAGGTCCCAGGTGCCCCAGTGGAGGGGTCCCAGGTGCCCCTGTGGGGAGGTCCCAGGTGTTGAGGACCCCGGTGTCTGGGTGGGGAGGTCCCAGGTGTCCAGGTGGGGGGGGTCCCAGGTGCAGAGGCCCCAGGTGCCCATGTAGGGAGGTCCCAGGTGTTGAGGCCCCCGTGGGGAGGTCCCAGGTGTTGAGGACACAGGTGTCTGGGTGGGGAGGTCCCAGGTGCCCAGGTGGGGAGGTCCCAGGTGCAGAGGCCCCAGGTGCCCGAGTGGGAAGGTCCCAGGTGCCCCAGTGGAGGGGTCCCAGGTGCCCCCGTGGGGAGGTCCCAGGTGTTGAGGACCCTGGTGTCCGTGTAGGGAGGTCCCAGGTGTCCCCGTGGGGAGGTCCCAGGTGTTGAGGACACAGGTGTCTGGGTGGGGAGGTCCCAGATGTCCCTGTGGGGGGAGTCCCAGGTGCAGAGGCCCCAGGTGCCCGGGTGGGGAGGTCCCAGTTGTTGAGGACCCCGGTGTCTGGGTGGGGAGGTCCCAGGTGCCCCCCGTGGGGAGGTCCCAGGTGTTGAGGACCCCGGTGTCTGGGTGGGGAGGTCCCAGGTGCCCAGGTGGGGAGGTCCCAGGTGTTGAGGACACAGGTGTCTGGGTGGGGAGGTCCCAGGTGCCCAGGTGGAGGGGTCCCAGGTGCCCAGGTGGGAAGGTCCCAGGTGCCCCCGTGGAGAGGTCCCAGGTGCAGAGGCCCCCGGTGCCCGTGTAGGGAGGTCCCAGGTGCCCAGGTGGGGAGGTCCCAGGTGCCCCAGTGGAGGGGTTCCAGGTGCCCCCGTGGGGAGGTCCCAGGTGTTGAGGACCCCGGTGTCTGGGTGGGGAGGTCCCAGGTGTCCAGGTGGGGGGGGTCCCAGGTGCAGAGGCCCCAGGTGCCCATGTAGGGAGGTCCCAGGTGTTGAGGCCCCCGGTGCCCGTGTAGGGAGGTCCCAGGTGCCCCCGTGGGGAGGTCCCAGGTGTTGAGGACACAGGTGTCTGGGTGGGGAGGTCCCAGGTGCCCAGGTGGGGAGGTCCCAGGTGCAGAGGCCCCAGGTGCCCGAGTGGGAAGGTCCCAGGTGCCCCAGTGGAGGGGTCCCAGGTGCCCCCGTGGGGAGGTCCCAGGTGTTGAGGACACAGGTGTCTGGGTGGGGAGGTCCCAGATGCCCCTGTGGGGGGAGTCCCAGGTGCAGAGGCCCCAGGTGCCCGGGTGGGGAGGTCCCAGTTGTTGAGGACCCCGGTGCCCGTGTAGGGAGGTCCCAGGTGTCCCTGTGGGGAGGTCCCAGGTGTTGAGGCCCCCGGTGTCTGGGTGGGGAGGTCCCAGGTGTCCAGGTGGGGGGGGTCCCAGGTGCAGAGGCCCCAGGTGCCCGGGTGGGGAGGTCCCAGTTGTTGAGGACCCCGGTGTCTGGGTGGGGAGGTCCCAGGTGCCCCAGTGGAGGGGTCGCAGGTGCCCAGGTGGGGAGGTCCCAGGTGTTGAGGACCCCTGTGTCTGGAGGTCCCAGGTGCCCAGGTGGGGGTCCCAGGTGTTGAGGACACAGGTGCCCGAGTGGGAAGGTCCCAGGTGCCCCAGTGGAGGGGTTCCAGGTGCCCCCGTGGGGAGGTCCCAGGTGCCCAGGTGGGGAGGTCCCAGGTGCCCCAGTGGAGGGGTTCCAGGTGCCCCCGTGGGGAGGTCCCAGGTGCCCAGGTGGGGAGGTCCCAGGTGCCCGAGTGGGAAGGTCCCAGGTGCCCCAGTGGGGAGGTCCCAGGTGTTGAGGCCCCCGGTGCCCGTGTAGGGAGGTCCCAGGTGCCCAGGTGGGGAGGTCCCAGGTGTTGAGGCCCCCGGTGCCCGTGTAGGGAGGTCCCAGGTGCCCAGGTGGGGGGGTCCCAGGTGGGTGCTCAGCAGCGGCGGGGCGAGGAGGGGTAGCGCTGCCCCAGGTGGCTGCGGAAGAGGCGGAAGAGGCGCCGGTTGCGGCTCAGCTCGGCCTCGCGGCCCTCGTGGAAGCCCTCGGCCTCCTTGAAGCCGCGATGGACCACGAAGGCTCCGTCCAACACCAGGAAGCGGAACCCGGCCACGTGGAGCTCGCAGGCCTGGGGAAGGGGAGAGGGGGGGGGGGGGGGCACTGTCACCCAGGGCACCCCCACAGCACCCACAGAGCCCCCACAGCACCCACAGAGCCCCCAGAGCACCCACAGAACCCCCTCAGGACCCCCAGAGCCCCAGAGCACCCACAGAGCCCCAGAGCCCCCACAGCACCCACAGAGCCCCCAGAGCACCCACAGAACCCCCTCAGGACCCCCAGTGCCCTAGAGCACCCCCAGAGCCCCAGAACACCCCCAGAGCCCCCACAGCACCCACAGAGCCCCCAGAGCATCCACAGAGCCCCCTCAGGACCCCCAGAGCCCCCAGAGCACCCCCAGAGCCCCAGAACACCCCCAGAGCCCCCAGAGCCCCCACAGCACCCACAGAGCCCCCACAGCACCCACAGAGCCCCCTCAGGACCCCAGAGCACCCCAGGAGCCCCAGAACACCCCCAGAGCCCCCAGAGCACCCACAGAGCCCCCTAAGGACCCCCAGAGCCCCGGAGCACCCACAGCACCCACAGAGCCCCCAGAGCACCCATAGAACCCCCTCAGGATCCCCAGAGCCCCCACAGAACCCCACAGCACCCCCAGAGCCCCCACAGAGCCCCCCAAGGACCCCCAGAGCCCCCACAGCACCCACAGAGCCCCCAGAGCACCCCCAGAGCACCCTCAGGACCCCCAGAGCCCCCAGAGCCCCCACAGAGCCCCCAGAGCACCCACAGAGCCCCCTCAGGACCCCCAGTGCCCCAGAGCACCCACAGAGCCCCCAGAGCACCCACAGAGCCCCCTAAGGACCCACAGAGCCCCAGAGCCCCCACAGCACCCACAGAGCCCCCAGAGCACCCCCAGAGCCCCCTCAGGACCCCCAGAGCCCCCACAGCACCCACAGAGCCCCCAGAGCACCCACAGAGCCCCCTCAGGACCCCCAGTGCCCCAGAGCACCCACAGAGCCCCCTCAGGACCCCCAGTGCCCCAGAGCACCCCCAGAGCCCCAGAACACCCACAGAGCCCCCAGAGCACCCACAGAGCCCCCTAAGGACCCACAGAGCCCCAGAGCCCCCACAGAACCCACAGAGCCCCCAGAGCACCCATAGAACCCCCTCAGGACCTCCAGAGCCCCCACAGAACCCCACAGCACCCACAGAGCCCCCAGAGCACCCACAGAGCCCCCTCAGGACCCCCAGAGCCCCAGAGCCCCCACAGCACCCACAGAGCACCCCCAGAGCCCCCACAGCACCCACAGAGCCCCCAGAGCACCCACAGAACCCCCTCAGAACCCCCAGAGCCCCCAGAGCACCCACAGAGCCCCCTAAGGACCCCCAGAGCCCCAGAGCCCCCACAGCACCCACAGAGCCCCCAGAGCACCCACAGAACCCCCTCAGGACCCCCAGAGCCGCGGAGCACCCACAGCACCCACAGAGCCCCCAGAGCACCCACAGAACCCCCTCAGGACCCCCAATGCCCCAGAGCACCCACAGAGCCCCCTAAGGACCCCCAGAGCCCCCACAGAACCCCACAGCACCCACAGAGCCCCCAGAGCACCCACAGAGCCCCCTAAGGACCCCCAGTGCCCCAGAGCACCCACAGAGCCCCAGAACACCCACAGAGCCCCCAGAGCACCCACAGAGCCCCCTCAGGACCCCCAGAGCCCCCACAGAACCCCACAGCACCCACAGAGCCTCCAGAGCACCCACAGAGCCTCCTAAGGACCCCCAGAGCCCCGGAGCACCCACAGAGCCCCCAGAGCATCCATAGAACCCCCCACAGGACCCCCAGAGCCCCCACAGAACCCCACAGCACTCCCAGAGCCCCCAGAGCACCCATAGAACCCCCTCAGGACCCCCAGAGCCCCAGAGCACCCCAGGAGCCCCAGAACACCCCCAGAGCCCCCAGAGCACCCACAGAGCCCCCTAAGGACCCCCAGAGCCCCGGAGCACCCACAGCACCCACAGAGTCCCCAGAGCACCCACAGAACCCCCTCAGGATCCCCAGAGCCCCCACAGAACCCCACAGCTCCCATAGACCCCCCACAGGACCCACAGAACCCCCTCAGCACCCACAGAGCCCCCAGAGCACCCACAGAACCCCCCCCAGGACCCCCAGAGCCCCAGAGCACCCCCAGAGCCCACACAGCACCCATAGAACCCCCACAGCTCCCATAGACCCCCCCCCCAGGACACACAGAACCCCCCCAGCACCCACAGAGCCCCAGAGCAAACACAGAACACCCCCAGGACCCCCAGTGCCCCAGAACCCCCCCAGCACCCACAGAGCCCCAGAGCACCCATAGAACCCCCTCAGGACCCCCAATGCCCCAGAGCACCCACAGAGCCCCCTAAGGACCCCCAGAGCCCCCCCAGAACCCCACAGCACCCACAGAGCCTCCAGAGCACCCACAGAGCCCCCTAAGGACCCCCAGTGCCCCAGAGCACCCACAGAGCCCCCCAGGACCCCCAGTGCCCCAGAACCCCCCCAGCACCCACAGAGCCCCAGAGCACCCATAGAACACCCTCAGGACCCCCAGAGCCCCCAGAGTCCCCACAGCACCCACAGAGCACCCACAGAACCCCCACAGCTCCCATAGACCCCCCCACAGGACCCACAGAATCCCCTCAGCACCCACAGAGCCCTGGAGCACCCACAGAACCCCCCCAGGACCCCCAGAGCTCCAGAGCACCCCCAGGCTCCCAGAGCACCAACAGAACCCCCCCCAGCACCCACAGAACCCCAAAGGACCCACAGAGCTCCAGAGCACCCATAGACACCCCCCCCCAGCATCCACAGAGCCCCCATAGGACCCATAGATCCCCCATAGCACCCACAGACCCCCCCCCCAGCACCCATACACCCCCCATAGCACCCATAGCACCCCCAGACCCCCAACCACCCATAGTACCCCCATAGCACCCACAGACTCCCAGAGCACCCCACGGCCACCCTATGGTCTCCATGGCCACCCCCAGCCGCCATGGCCACCCAACGGTCTCCATTGGCCACCCTTTGGTCACCATGGCCACCTTCAACACCCATGGCCACCCAACGCTCCCCATGGCCACCCAATGGTCACCACAGCCACCTCCAACCCCCATGGCCACCCAATGGTCTCCATGGCCACCCAACGGTCCCCATGGCCACCCAATGGTCACCATGGCCACCTTCAACACCCATGGCCACCCAACAGTCACCATGGCCACCCTAGGGTTCCCCACAGCCACCTCCAGCCCCCATGGCCACCTCCAACCTCCATGGCCACCCAATGGTCTCCATGGCCACCCAAGGTCTCCATCGCCACCCAATGGTCTCCATCACCACCAACGCTCACCATGGCCACCCAATGGTCACCACAGCCACCTCCAACCCCCATGGCCACCCAACGGTCTCCATGGCCACCCAATGGTCACCACAGCCACCTCCAACCCCCATGGCCACCCAATGGTCTCCATGGCCACCCAACGGTCTCCATGGCCACCCAATGGTCACCACAGCCACCTCCAACCCCCATGGCCACCCAATGGTCTCCATGGCCACCCAACGGTCCCCATGGCCACCCAATGGTCACCACAGCCACCTCCAACCCCCATGGCCACCCAACGGTCTCCATGGCCACCCAAGGTCTCCATCACCACCCAATGGTCTCCATAGCCACCCAATGGTCACCACAGCCACCTCCAGTCCCCATGGCCACCCAATGGTCACCACAGCCACCTCCAACCCCCATGGCCACCCAACGGTCTCCATGACCACCCAATGGTCTCCATGGCCACCCAATGGTCACCACAGCCACCTCCAACCCCCATGGCCACCCAATGGTCTCCATGGCCACCCAATGGTCTCCATGACCACCCAACGGTCCCCATGGCCACCCAATGGTCACCACAGCCACCTCCAACCCCCATGGCCACCCAATGGTGTCCATCACCACCCAATGGTCTCCATGGCCACCCAATGGTCACCACAGCCACCTCCAACCCCCATGGCCACCCAATGGTCTCCATCACCACCCAATGGTCTCCATGGCCACCCAATGGTCTCCATGGCCACCCAATGGTCACCACAGCCACCTCCAACCCCCATGGCCACCCAATGGTCTCCATGGCCACCCAATGGTCTCCATGACCACCCAACGGTCCCCATGGCCACCCAATGGTCACCACAGCCACCTCCAACCCCCATGGCCACCCAATGGTGTCCATCACCACCCAATGGTCTCCATGGCCACCCAATGGTCACCACAGCCACCTCCAACCCCCATGGCCACCCAACGGTCTCCATGGCCACCCAATGGTCACCACAGCCACCTCCAACCCCCATGGCCACCCAACGGTCTCCATGGCCACCCAACAGTCTCCATGACCACCCAATGGTCTCCATGGCCACCCAACGGTCACCACAGCCACCTCCAGTCCCCATGGCCACCCAATGGTCTCCATCACCACCCAATGGTCTCCATCACCACCAACGCTCCCCATGGCCACCCAACGGCCCCCATGGCCACCCAAGGTCTCCATCACCACCAACGCTCCCCATGGCCACTCAACGGCCCCCATGGCCACCCAAGGTCTCCATGACCACCCAATGGTCTCCATGGCCACCCAATGGTCACCACAGCCACCTCCAACCCCCGTGGCCACCCAACGGTCTCCATGGCCACCCAAGGTCTCCATCACCACCCAACGGTCCCCACGGCCACCCAGGTGTCCCATATGGTCCCCAGGTTGCCCCCCCACCCCACGTCACCTGGCTGATGCGGTTGAAGCCGTACTGGAGGAAGCGCTCGTCGAAGGGGGGGACGCCCCGCGCCGGCCCCACGTAGAAGGGCTCCCAAGGGTCCCTCCAGGGCACCTCGTAGGCCACGCGCAGGCGGGACGTGGGTGGCAGCGCCCTCCAGCGCCCGTAGTCCGTGGGGCCTTGGCACCGGGGGCACAGGGACCCGTAGAAAGGTCGGGCGTCCCCCCTGGCCCACAGCTCCAGGAGCTCCGCCTTGGTCCCCGGAAGCTGCGTCCCCGCGCGGACCTCGAAGGCCGGGAGCACCAACACCACGTGGTCCCAGGATGTGGTGGCACCCGGGGCGTCGGGGTCCTCCAGGGCGTTGGGGACACCTGGGTCGTGGAAGCTCTTGGGGACCTCCAGGGCTTTGGGGTCCTTCAGGTCATTGGAGACTTTCTGGATGTTGGGGTCCTCCAAGGCATTGGGGACACCTGGGTCATGGAACCTCTTGGGGACCTCCAAGGCTTTGGGGTCCTTCTGGATATTGGGGTCCTCCAAGGCGTTGGGGACACCTGGGTTGTGGAACCTCTTGGGGACCTCCAAGGCTTTGGGGTCCTTCTGGATATTGGGGTCCTCCAAGGCGTTGGGGACACCTGGGTCATGGAACCTCTTGGGGACCTCCAAGGCTTTGAGGTCCTTCTGGATGTTGGGGTCCTCCAGGGCGTTGGGGACACCTGGGTCATGGAACCTCTTGGGGACCTCCAAGGCTTTGAGGTCCTTCTGGGTATTGGGGTCCTCCAAGACGTTGGGGACACCTGGGTCGTGGAACCTCTTGGGGACCTCCAAGGCTTTGAGGTCCTTCTGGGTATTGGGGTCCTCCAAGACGTTGGGGACACCTGGGTGGTGGAACCTCTTGGGGACCTCCAAGGCTTTGGGGTCCTTCTGGATATTGGGGTCCTCCAAGGCGTTGGGGACACCTGGGTGGTGGAACCTCTTGGGGACCTCCAAGGCTTTGAGGTCCTTCTGGGTATTGGGGTCCTCCAAGACGTTGGGGACACCTGGGTCGTGGAACCTCTTGGGGACCTCCAAGGCTTTGAGGTCCTTCTGGGTATTGGGGTCCTCCAAGACGTTGGGGACACCTGGGTTGTGGAAGCTCTTGGGGACCTCCAGGGCTTTGGGGTCCTTCAGGTCATTGGAGACTTTCTGGATGTTGGGGTCCTCCAAGGCATTGGGGACACCTGGGTCATGGAACCTCTTGGGGACCTCCAAGGCTTTGAGGTCCTTCTGGGTATTGGGGTCCTCCAAGACGTTGGGGACACCTGGGTCATGGAACCTCTTGGGGACCTCCAAGGCTTTGAGGTCCTTCTGGATATTGGGGTCCTCCAAGACGTTGGGGACACCTGGGTCGTGGAACCTCTTGGGGACCTCCAAGGCTTTGAGGTCCTTCTGGGTATTGGGGTCCTCCAAGACGTTGGGGACACCTGGGTTGTGGAAGCTCTTGGGGACCTCCAGGGCTTTGGGGTCCTTCAGGTCATTGGAGACTTTCTGGATGTTGGGGTCCTCCAAGGCGTTGGGGACACCTGGGTCATGGAACCTCTTGGGGACCTCCAAGGCTTTGAGGTCCTCCAGGGCGTTGGGGTCCTTCTGGGCGTTGGGGTCCTCCAGGGCGTTGAGCACCCCGGGGTCACCGGGGACACCAGGGACTTGGGGGAGGCCCAAGCTCCCTTGAGCCCCCAAAGCTTTGGGGTCCCTCAAGACCCCCGGAGCCCCCAAACCTTGAGGGTCCCCCAAGACCCCCGGAGCCCCCAAAGCTTTGGGGTCCACCAAGACCCCTGGAGCCCCCAACCCTTGAGGGACCCTCAAAACCCTCTCAGCCCCCAAACCTTTGGGGTCCTCCAAGACCCCCGGAGCCCCCAACCTCTTAGGGTCCCCCAAGACCCCCGGAGCCCCCCAAGACCCCAGAGCTCTCAAACCTTTGGGGTCCCCCAAGACTCCTGGAGCCCCCAAACCCTGAGGGTCCCCCAAGATCCCTGGAGCCCCCCAAGACCCCAGAGCCCCCAAACCTTTGGGATCCCCCAAGACCCCCGGAGCCCCCAAAGCTTTGGGGTCCCTCAAGACCCCTGGAGCCCCCAACCCTTGAGGGACCCTCAAAACCCTCTCAGACCCCAACCCCTGAGGGTCCCCCAAGACCCCCTCAGCCCCCAAACCTTTGGGGTCCCCCAAGCCTCCCGCAGCCCCTCCAACTTGGGGGTCCCCTCCCAAAACTGGGGGGGTCCCCCTGGCCCCCCCCTCCCGCAGCAGCTTGAGGAACCCCTCCCGCAGCCCCCGACTGGGCACGACGTCGGCGTCCACCAGCAGCACGAAGCGCCCCCCGATTTTGGGGGGGCCGGGCCCCTTGTTTTTGGGGGGACCCTCCTTTTTTGGGGGGTCCTCCCCCCTCCTTTCCCCGGCTGCCCCTTCCCAAGCCACGTTCCGTAAGAGATTCCCGGGATAGGGCACCCCCAAAGTGTAACTGGGGGGGTCGGAGGCCGCCAGGCGCCGCAGGGCCCCCCGACATCGCCCCGGAGTTGGGGGGTCGAGGTTGGGGGCCCCTGAAATAAAGGGGGGTGCGGGGTGTCCCCCCCCCCACCACCACGTGTAAACGCAAACGATTCCGGAATCCCCGGCAGGGCCCCCCCAAAAGTGCCAACAGCTCCTCCAAACCCTTCCGGGGGACCCCAAAAACGGCCACTGAGAGAGGACCCCCCCAAAACCCACCCCCCCTGATCCCCCCCCCACCAAGGGCCCCCCCTAAAGTCTCCGCTACCCGGCCTGGGGTCCCATGGGTGGCCAAGATTAATTCGGGGGGGTCCCAAGAAAGAGGGGTCCCCAAAACATCCCGGTAGATCCGAAAGGTCCCGGAGGTGTCGAGGACCCCCCGAGGGGGGGGGACGGCCCGGGGGGGGCGGCGATGGGGGGGGATGGGCAGGGGGGGGGGGCAGGGCTCGCAGGTAGAGGGTCTGCAGCAGCGCCAGCCCCCCCAGGAGCCACGCGCAGCCCCCCAGGAGCCGCCCCCGGCCCATTGGCTGGACTGGGAGGGACTGGGAGGGCACTGGGAGGGACTGGGAGGGCACTGGGAGGGACTGGGAGGGCACTGGGAGGGCACTGGGGGGGACTGGGGGAGACCGGGAGGGCAGTGGGGGGCAGTGGGAGGGACGGGGGGGGGAGTGGGAGCTGCTGACGGGGGGGTGGGGGGGAAGTGGGGGGAACTGGGAGGGGAGTGGGGGGGACTGGGAGGGACTGGGGGAGACTGGGAGGGCAGTGGGGGGTACTGGGGGAGGGCAGGGGGCACTAGGGGGGGGACTGGGAGGGCAGTGGGGGGCACTGGGAGGGACCGGGGGGGAGTGGGAGCTGCTGTGGGCGGAGTGGGAGGGGACTGGGGGGGACTGGGAGCTGCTGGGAAGGGACTGGGAGCTCCTGGGAACGAACTGGAAGGGGACTGGGAGGGACTAGGGAAGGCTGGGGGGGACGACTGGGAGCTACTGGGAAGGGACTAGAAGGGGACTGAGGAGGACTGGGGGCTACTGGGAGGGGACCGTGGGCTACTGGGACTGGACTGGGAGCTCCTGGAAAGGGACTGGAAAGGGACTGAGGAGACTGGGAGAGATTGGGGGCTACTGGGAGAGGACTGGGTGGACTGGGGGCTACTGGGAGGAGAGGGGGAGCTGCTGGGAGAGGACTGGAGAGGACTGGGGGGCACTGGGAGGGGACTGGGGGGGACTGAGAGGGGAGGGGGAGGGGAGGGGGAGCTACTGGGAGGGGACTGGGGGGCACTGGGAGGGGACTGGGGGGCACTGGGATCTGTACCGGCCCAGTTCAGCGGGGTCGCTGGGACCAGTATGGGTGCTGGGAGCGGCGCGGGGGATACTGGGGACCAGTTTGGGGGGGGGGGGGGGGGGGCACTGGTCCCAGTTTGGGGGGGGCACTGGTCCCAGTTTGGGGGGGGGGGGGTGCTCACCGCGCTGCGCCGCCGGGAGGAGCCGCGCGTGCGCGAGGGGGGCGGGGCCTGAGGGCTTGGGGGGCGGGGCCTGAGGGCTGGGGGGGCGGGGCCTGGGAGGCGTGAATGGGGCTCCGGCCGCGGCGGGGGGCGTGGCTAAGGCGGTGGGGGGCGTGGCCTGGGAGGCTGCAGGTCCGGCGCTGGGGGCGTGGCCTGCGCGCTGGGGGCGTGGCCTGGGCCGGCGCGTAGCGTGTTCCGCCGGGAGGGGGCGTGGTCTTGGCAGCGGGGGGCGTGGCCAACGCGGAGGCGCGGCCAGGGAGGGCGTGAATGGAGCTTGGGGGCGTGGCCTTCTCGGAGGGGGCGTGGTCCTGGTGGTTGGGGGCGTGGCCTTGGCTTCCCCTCAAACCCCGGGGTCCCCCCCGAACTCCTGGGTCCCCCTCAAACTCCTGGGTCCCCCCCAAACTTCGGGATCCCCTCTAAACTCTTGGGTCACCCCCAACTCTTGGGTCCCCCCCAAACCCCGGGGTCCCCCCCAAACCCCGGGGTCCCCCCCAAACTCCTGGGTCCCCCTCAAATTCTTGGGTCACCCCCAAACTTCGGGATCCCCTCTAAACTCCTGGGTCCCCTCAAATTCTTGGGTCCCCCCCAAACTCCGGGGTCTCCTTCAAACTCCTGGGTCCCCCCCAAACTCTTGGGTCCTCCCCAAAATCCTGGGTCCCTCCAAACTCTTGGGTCACCCCCAAACCCCGGGGTCCTCCCCAAAATCCTGGGTCCCCCTCAAATTCTTGGGTCACCCCCAAACTCCGGGATCTCCTTCAAACTCCTGGGTCCCCCCCAAACTCTTGAGTCCTCCCTAAAATCCAGGGTCCCCTCTGAACTCCTGGGTGGCCCCCAAAGTCTTGGGTGCTCCCACACTCCTGGGTCCCCACAAAATCCTGGGTCTCCCTCAAATTCTTGGGTCTCCCCCAAACTTCGGGATCCCCTCTAAACTCTTGGGTCACCCCCAACTCTTGGGTCCCCCCCAAACCCCGGGGTCCCACACAAAATCCTGGGTGCCCCCCAAACTCTTGGGTCACCCCCAAACTCCGGGGTCTCCTTCAAACTCCTGGGTCCCCCCAAAATTCTTGGGTACTCCCCAAAATCCAGGGTCCCCTCTGAACTCCTTGGTGGCCCCCAAAGTCTTGGGTGCCCCCACACTCCTGGGTCCCCCCCAAAATCCTGGGTCCCCCTCAAATTCTGGGGTCCCCCCCAAACTTCCGAATCCTCTCTAACTCTTGGGTCCCCCCCAAACCCCGGGGTCCCACACAAAATGCTGGGTGCCCCCCAAACTCTTGGGTCCCCCCCAAACTCCGGGATCTCCTTCAAACTCCTGGGTCCCCCCCAAATTCTTGGGTCCTCCCTAAAATCCAGGGTCCCCTCTGAACTCCTGGGTGGCCCCCAAAGTCTTGGGTGCCCCCACACTCCTGGGTCCCCCCCAAAATCCTGGGTCCCCCTCAAATTCTGGGGTCCCCCCCAAACTTCAGAATCCTCTCTAAACTCTTGGGTCCCCCCGAACTCTTGGGTCCCCCCCAAACCCCGGGGTCCCCCCCAAACTCCTGGGTCCCCCTCAAATTCTTAGGTCACCCCCAAACCCCGGGGTCCCCCCCAAAATCCTGGGTCTCCCTCAAATTCTTGGGTCCCCCCCAAACTTCGGGATCCCCTCTAAACCCCTGGGTCCCCCTAAAATTCTTGGGTGTCCCACAAACTCTGGGGTCCCCCCCAAAATCCTGGGTCTCCCCCAAAAATCCTGGGTCCCCCCCAAACTCTTGGGTCCTCCTCAAAATCCAGGGTCCCCTCTAAACTCCTGGGTGCCCCCCAAACTCTTGGGTGCCCCCACACTACTGGGTCCCCCCCAAATTCCTGGGTCTTCCCCAAACCCTGACATCCCCTTTAAACTCGGGGTCCCACACAAAATCCTGGGTGCCCCCCAAACTCCTGGGTCCCCCCCAAACTCCTGGGTCCCCCCCAAAATCCTGGGTCCCCCTCAAATTCTTGGGTCCCCCCCAAACTTCAGAATCCTCTCTAAACTCTTGGGTCCCCCCGAACTCTTGGGTCCCCCCCAAACCCCGGGGTCCCACACAAAATCCTGGGTGCCCCCCAAATTCTTGGGTCCCCCCCAAACTTCGGGATCCCCTCTAAACTCCTGGGTCCCCCTAAAATTCTTGGGTCCCCCACACACTCTGGGGTCCTCCCCAAACTCCGGGGTCCCCCCCAAATTCTTGGGTCTCCCCCAAACTCCAATATCCCCTTTAAACCCCGGGGTCCCCCCGAATCTCTGGGTCCCCCTGAATGTCTGGATCCCCCCAAAATCTTGTCGTGTCCCCCCCCAAAACCCTGGGTCCTCTCCAAAATCCTGGGTGCCCCCTGGATATCGGGGTCCCTCCCAGCTGCCTGGGTCCCCCCGAACCTCTGGGTCCCCCCCCAAACACCTGTGTCCCCCCTGAACCCCAAATTGTTGCCCCCTCCTCCCCCCCCAGATGCCTGGGTGTTCCCCCAAACTCCTGGATCCCCCCGGATGCCTTGGTATCCCCCAAATTCTTGCCCCGCCCCCTGAGATCCTGGGTCCCCCCAAGACCCTGGGTCCCCCCCAAACCCTCCCTCGGGTCCCCCCCGGATGTCGGGGTCCCCCCCCAAACCCCTGGGTCCCCCCCCGGATGTCGGGGTCTCCGCTGATGTCAGGGACCCCCAAACCCCTGGGTACCCCCCAAATCCTGGGTACCCCCCAGATGTTGAGGTCCCCCCCAAACCCCTGGGTCCCCCCCTGGATATCGAGGTCCCCCCCACATGTCGGGGTCTCCCCAGATGTCGGGGTCCCCCTCAAAACCCTGGGTCCCCCTAAACCCCTGGGTCCCCCCGCGGGTGTCAGGGTCCCCCCCAGACCCCTGGGTCCCCCACTAGATGTCGAGGTCCCCCCGACATGTTGGGGTCTCCCCAGACCCCTGAGTCCCCCCCCAAACCCTGGGTACCCCCAGATGTTGAGGTGCCCCCCAAAACTCTGGGTCCCCCAAACCCCTGGGTCGTCCCCCAGATGTTGAGGTCCTCCCCACATGTCGGAGTCTCCCCAGATGTCGGGGTGCACCCCCAAACCCTGGGTCCCCCCAAACCCCTGGGTCCCCCCCCAGATGTTGAGGTCCCCCCCACATGTCGGGGTCTCCCCAGATGTCGGGGTGCACCCCCAAACCCTGGGTCCCCCCAAACCCCTGGGTCCCCCCCCACATGTCGAGGTGCCCCCCACATGTTGGGGTCTCTCCAAACCCCTGGGTCCCCCCCCAGATGTCGGGGTCTCCGCTGATGTCAGGGACCCCCAAACCCCTGGGTACCCCCCAGATGTTGAGGTCCCCCCCAAACCCCTGGGTCCCCCCCTGGATATCGAGGTCCCCCCCACATGTCGGAGTCTCCCCAGATGTCGGGGTCCCCCTCAAAACCCTGGGTCCCCCTAAACCCCTGGGTCCCTCCCCAGATGTCGAGGTCCCCCCCAGATGTTGGGGTCTCCCCAGATGTCGGGGTCCACCCCAAACCCCTGGGTCCCCCTAAACCCCTGGGTCCCCCCCCAGATGTCGAGATCCCCCCCACTTGTCGGGGTCTCCCCAGATGTCAGGGTCCACCCCAAACCCCTGGGTCCCCCTAAACCCCTGGGTCCCCCCCCAGATGTCGAGGTCCCCCCCAGATGTCGGGGTCTCCCCAGATGTCGGGGTCCACCCCAAACCCCCTGAGTGTCCCCCCCTGGATGTCGGGGTCCCCCCCCCCCCAGACTTTGGGGTCCCCTCCAGCCCCCTGGGTCCCCGCAAAGAGGCCACCACGGGCAGAGGGACCACGGGGGCCGCTTTATTGCCAGGGGGTGTCAAGGCCACGGGGCCGGTGGCGGCGGCTCCAGGGGACATCGGGGACATCGGGCGGTGTTGGGGCCACCATGGGCCTCAGTCCCTCTGGTTGGGGACATTGGGGACCCCAGAGGTGTTGGGGACGTCGGAGACGTTGGGGACTTCAGGCCATGATGAGTCTCTGTCCCTTGAGTCAAGGCAATGACGATGTCCCGTGTCCTTTGGGGACATCCGAGGGGTTGGGGACATCAGGCCATGGTGGGTGTCAAGTCCCTTGAGCTGGGGGTGATGATGGTGTCCCCAGGTCCTTTGGGGACATCGGAGATGTTGGGGGACGTAGGAGGTGTTGGGGACATCAGGCCATGATGAGTCCTTGTCCCTTGAGTCAAGGCAATGACGATGTCCCACGTCCTCTGGGAGCATCCGAGGGGTTGGGGACATCCGAGGGGTTGGGGACATCCGAGGGGTTGGGGACATCAGGCCGTGGTGGGTCTCAAGTCCCTTGAGCTGGGGGGTGACGATGGTGTCCCCAAGTCCTTTGGGGACATCGGAGATGTTGGGGACACGGGACACGAGAGGTTCCCAGTCGCTGGGGACATTTGGGGACACCAGGTCACGCCGTGTCTCAGTCTGTCCACGGTGACAACGAGGTCCCTCGTCCCTTGGGGACGTTGAGTTGCGCAGAGTCTCGGTCCCGCGGGCTCGGACGTCTCTTGATGTCTTCAGCGAGGGACGTTGGGGACATTGGGGACGTTGGGGGTGTCAGGGGGAAGTGGGGGGGGTGACGGGGGCAATGTCCTCAAGCTGGGGACATTTGGGACCAGGGACATCAGGCCATGACATCTCACACTCCCTCGGGGGGCTTGGGGACACTGGGGGCATCAAGCCGTGGTTCATCTTCGTCCCTTAGGTTGGGGACATTGGGGGTGTTGGGGACATCGAGCCACATTGTGCCTCAGCCCCACGATTTGGGGACATCTGGGGACGCTGGGGGACATCAACCCATGATGTCTCCATCCCTTGGGTTGGGGACACTGGGGACATCAAGCCACATCGTGCCTCGGTCACCTGGCTTGGGGACATCGGGCCATGGTTCCTCTTTGTCCCTTGGGTTGGGGACATCGGGGACATTGGGTCACGGTTCGTCTCCATCCCTTGGGTTGGGGACATTGGGGACATCAAGTCACATTGTGCCTTGGTCCCTTGACTTGGAGACATTGGGGACATTGGGTCATAATGTGTCTCCATCCCTTGGGTTGGGGACATTGGGGACATGGGGGACATTGGGGACTTGGGGCCACGGTTCCTCTTTGTCCCTTAACTTGGGGACACTGGGGACATGGGGGGACATCAACCCACGATGTCTCCATCCCTTGGGTTGGGGACATTGGGGACATTGGGCCATGGTTCCTCTTTGTCCCTTAACTTGGGGACATTGGGGACATGGGGGGGACATCAACCCACGATGTCTCCATCCCTTGGGTTGGGGACATTGGGGACATTGGGCTATGATTCCTCTTTGTCCCTTAACTTGGGGACACTGGGGACATGGGGGGGACATCAACCCACGATGTCTCCATCCCTTGGGTTGGGGACATTGGGGACATTGGGCCATGGTTCCTCTTTGTCCCTTGGCTTGGGGACACTGGGGACATGGGGGGGACATCAACCCACGATGTCTCCATCCCTTGGGTTGGGGACATTGGGGACATTGGGCCATGGTTCCTCTTTGTCCCTTGGCTTGGGGACATTGGGGACATGGGGGGGACATCAACCCACGATGTCTCCATCCCTTGGGTTGGGGACATTGGGGACATTGGGCCATGGTTCCTCTTTGTCCCTTAACTTGGGGACATTGGGGACATGGGGGGGACATCAACCCACAATGTCTCCATCCCTTGGGTTGGGGACATTGGGGACATTGGGCTATGATTCCTCTTTGTCCCTTAACTTGGGGACATTGGGGACATCGGCGACGACACTTTTTGGGGGGGGGGGGGGCACACATTTTTTGGGTGGGAATCTGCCAAAAACGCAGACCCCGAGGAAAGGGGGGGTGGGACAAGGGATGGGGGGGGGGGGGGGATGACACCTTGGGGACACGAGGAGGGGAGGGGGACAGGTTTGGGGGGGGAGGAGGGGGGGCCACCAGCCCCCCTCCAATTACCTTTGAGACTCGTTACGAGTTAAAATTAGCACGAAAGGCCCCGGGGAGGGGGCGGGGGGGGGGGGGGGTTGGGGACAAGGGGGGGGGGGGGGGGTTGGGGACAGGGCCCGGGAGGGGCCGCTGGGTGGGGTGGGGGGAGGGGGAGGGGGACGGTGGCACCGGGCCGGGGTGACAATGACAATATGTCATACTGGGGGCAAGTCGCGTCACAGACTTCAGTTCAGAACGAGGGGGAGCGCTGGCTTCCGGCTGCGGAGAGAGGGGACACCGGTGAGGGACAGCAGGCACGGGGCCACCAAAACCCCGGGGGAACCCACACAGGGCCACCAAAACCCATACTGGGCCACCAAAACCCGTAATGGGCCACCGAAACCCTGTCTGGGCCATCAAAACCCTCAAGAAACCCAACATCTGGGCCACCAAACACATATTGGGCCACCAAAACCCTGTCTGGGTCACCAAAACCCTCAAGAAACCCAACATCTGGGCCACTAAACCATTATTGGGCCACCAAAACCCTGTCTGGGCCACCAAAACCCTCAAGAAACCCAACATCTGGGCCACTAAACCATTATTGGGCCACCAAAACCCTGTCTGGGTCACCAAAACCCTCAAGAAACCCAACATCTGGGCCACTAAACCATTATTGGGCCACCAAGACCCTGTCTGGGTCACCAAAACCCTCATGAAACCCAACATCTGGGCCACCAAACACATATTGGGCCACCAAAACCCTGTCTGGGCCACCAAAACCCTCATGAAATCCAACATCTGGGCCACCAAATACATATTGGGTCACCAAAACCCTGTCTGGGCCACCAAAACCCTCAAGAAACCCAACATCTGGGCCACTAAACCCATATTGGGCCACCAAAACCCTGTCTGGGCCACCAAAACCCTCATGAAATCCAACATCTGGGCTACCAAAACCCGTAATGGGCCACCAAAACCCTGTCTGGGTCACCAAAACCTTCAAGAAACCCAATATCTGGGCCACCAAACACATATTGGGCCACCAAAACCCTGTCTGGGCCACCAAAACCCTCAAGAAACCCAACATCTGGGCCACTAAACCCATATTGGGCCACCAAAACCCTGTCTGGGCCACCAAAACCCTCATGAAATCCAACATCTGGGCCACCAAACACATATTGGGTCACCAAAACCCTGTCTGGGTCACCAAAACCCTCAAGAAACCCAACATCTGGGCCACCAAACCCATATTGGGCCACCAAAACCCTGTCTGGGCCACCAAAACCCTCAAGAAACCCAACATCTGGGCCACTAAACCATTATTGGGCCACCAAAACCCTGTCTGGGCCATCAAAACCCTCAAGAAACCCAACATCTGGGCCACCAAACACATATTGGGCCACCAAAACCCTGTCTGGGTCACCAAAACCCTCATGAAACCCAACATCTGGGCCACCAAACACATATTGGGCCACCAAAACCCTGTCTGGGCCACCAAAACCCTCATGAAACCCAACATCTGGGCCACCAAACACATATTGGGCCACCAAAACCCTGTCTGGGCCACCAAAACCCTCATGAAACCCAACATCTGGGCCACCAAACACATATTGGGCCACCAAAACCCTGTCTGGGCCACCAAAACCTTCAAGAAACCCAACATCTGGGCCACTAAACCATTATTGGGCCACCAAAACCCTGTCTGGGCCACCAAAACCCTCAAGAAACCCAACATCTGGGCCACTAAACCCATATTGGGCCACCAAAACCCTGTCTGGGCCACCAAAACCCTCAAGAAACCCAACATCTGGGCTACCAAACACATATTGGGCCACCAAAACCCTGTCTGGGCCACCAAAACCCTCATGAAACCCAACATCTGGGCCACCAAACACATATTGGGTCTCCAAAACCCTGTCTGGGCCACCAAAACCCTCAAGAAACCCAACATCTGGGCCACCAAACACATATTGGGTCACCAAAACCCTGTCTGGGCCATCAAAACCCTCATGAAACCCAACATCTGGGCCACCAAACACATATTGGGTCACCAAAACCCTGTCTGGGTCACCAAAACCCTCAAGAAACCCAACATCTGGGCCACCAAACACATATTGGGCCACCAAGACCCTGTCTGGGCCACCAAAACCCTCATGAAACCCAACATCTGGGCTACCAAAACCCGTAATGGGACACCAAAACCCTGTCTGGGCCACCAAAACCCTCAAGAAATCCAATATCTGGGCCACGAAAACCCATATTGGGCCACCAAAACCCTGTCTGGGCCACCAAAACCCTCATGAAACCCAACATCTGGGCCACCAAAACCCACAATGGGCCACCAAAACCCTGTCTGGGCCACCAAAACCCTCAAGAAACCCAACATCTGGGCCACTAAACCATTATTGGGCCACCAAAACCCTGTCTGGGTCACCAAAATCCTCATGAAACCCAACATCTGGGCCACCAAACACATATTGGGCCACCAAAACCCTGTCTGGGCCACCAAAACCCTCATGAAACCCAACATCTGGGCCACCAAACACATATTGGGCCACCAAAACCCTGTCTGGGCCACCAAAACCCTCATGAAACCCAACATCTGGGCCACCAAACACATATTGGGCCACCAAGACCCTGTCTGGGTCACCAAAACCCTCATGAAACCCAACATCTGGGCCACCAAACACATATTGGGCCACCAAAACCCTGCCTGGGTCACCAAAACCTTCAAGAAACCCAAAGTCTGGGTCACCAAAACCCATATTGGGCCACCAAAACGCTTATCAGGCCACCAAAACTCTGTTTGGACCACCAAAACCCTCAAGAAACTCAACATCTGGGCCACCAATACCCACACCAGGCCACCAAAATCCATACTGGGCCACCAAAATCCATACTGGGCCACAAACACCCTGTCTAGGCCACCAAAACCCTCATGAAACCCAACATCTGGGCCTCCAAAACCCGTATTGGGCCAAAAAAACCCTGTTTGGGCCACCAAAGCCCTTCAAATACGGGACCCACGGCCTCCAATACCCCCCCATCCTCACCCCCAAACCCGTTGGAGACCCAAGGCCTCCAAGACCCCGTTGGAGACCCAAGGATCAAAGACCCTGTTGGAGACCCAAGGCCTCCAAGACCCTGTTGGAGACCCAAGGCCCCGTTGGAGACCCAAGGATCGAAGACCCCATTGGAGACCCAAGGCCTCCAAGACCCCATTGGAGACCCAAGGATCGAAGACCCCATTGGAGACCCAAGGCCTCCAACACCCCATTGGAGACCCAAGGATCGAAGACCCCATTGGAGACCCAAGGCCTCCAAGACCCCATTGGAGACCCAAGGATCGAAGACCCCATTGGAGACCCAAGGCCTCCAAGACCCCATTGGAGACCCAAGGCCTCCAAGACCCCCCTCTTCAGCCTCAAATTCAAACCCTACTGGAGACCCAACCATCCAAGCCGCCATTGGTGACCCAAGACCTCCAAGACCCCCACCTTCACCTCCACCACCCCAAACCCCACCGAGGACCCAGGAACCCCCTGAGACAGGAGCCCACCACCCTCCGCCCCCTCCGCCCTCACCGCGCCCGCCGCGCTGCGCCCCCTACCTTGGCGGAAGGCGTCCTGGAGGTGGCTTTGGGGGAGTTGATACAACTCAGCGAAGGGGTCGCGGGGCGACCTGGGTGGAGGGGGCAGGCGGGGGTTGGAGGTCCCCCCCGACCGCCTGCCGCCCCCTCGATTGACGACGGCGGCCGCAGCCAATCCTTGGAGAAGACGCCGCAAGGTGGGACCGGGTGGGGCCGCCAGGGACGGGGGAGGCGACGTCTCCGGGGTGAGGATGGAGCCGGGGGTCCCACTTGGAACCCCCCCGGGGCTCTCGGGACTCGGTGGTAACTTCTCGGGGGCGGCTTCGGGGAGCTCGGGGGGGCCAAAGGCGAAGGGTGGAGCTTGTCTTGGGGTGTAAGGGGGGGTCCAGGTCTCGGTGGCTCCACCTGGCAGCTCGGGGACCCCCAGGCCTGGCACGAGGCGGGCGCCGGCGGTCAAGCTGGCGTTGGCTCCTCCAGCAGCGCCGAGGGTGGGAGCCAAGGAGGAGCCAACACCGGGGGCCAGGTTGGCTCCAAGGCCACGTCCGGGGCCGAGGGTGGTGTTGACGTTGGCAGCTCCGAGGCTGAGGCCATGGCCAAGAGCGGGGTCAACGTTGGCTCCGAGGCCAATGGTGGATGCAAGGGTAGAGGCAGCGTTGGCTCCGACGGCAGCTCCAGCGCCGAGTCCAACGCCGGAGCCAACGCCGGGTCCGATGTTGGCTCCAACACTGAGTCCAAGGGTGGTGTCAACGGGGGTTCCAAGGGCAGAGTCAATGTTGGCTCCCAGGTTGAGTCCAACAGAGGTGCCAACGTCGGGACCAAGCCCAGAGCCGACGTTGGCTCCGAGCGCGGCTCCAACGGCGAAGCCAAGGGCAGATCCAAGACCGGAGCCACCGCCGGCTCCGCCACCGGCTCCAACCGCGAGTCCGACGCTGGCAGCGACGTCAGATCCAGGAGCAGAGCCCATGTTGGAGCCAACGTTGGCTCCAAGGCCAAGTCCAACGCCGGATCCAAGAGCAGAGCCAACGCCGGCGCCAATGTTGGCCCCAACAGCAGCTCCGATACCGAGTCCGACACCGGATCCTACGTCCGACGCAAGAGCGGTGCCAACGTTGGCTCCAACACCAAGTCCGATGCCAACATCAACGTCAGATCCAAGAGTAGAGCCAATGTTGGCTCCGACGCCTGCTCCAATGGTGAGGCCAACGCTGGATCCAAGAGAAGAGCCAACGGTGACTCCAACACCAGATCCAAGACCGGAGCCAACGTTGGCTCCAACGCCGGCTCCAACAGCGACTCCGACGCCAGTTCCAAGACCGGAGCCAACGTTGGCTCCAACGCCAGCTCCAATGGTGAGGTCAACGCTGGATCCAAGAGCAGAGCCAACGTTGGCTCCAATGCCAGCTCCAACGGCGACGCCAACACCAGATCCAAGACTGGAGCCAACGTTGGCTCCGACAGCAGCTCCGACAGCGACTCCGACACCAGGTCCAACGCCAGATGAAAGAGCAGATCCAACATTGGCTCCGAGGGCAGCTCCGAGGCCAAGTCCAACAGTGGATCCAAGACTGGCGCCAGCGTTGGCTCCAACGTTGGCCCCAAGGCCGAGTCCCACACCAGCGCCGACGTCAGCACCTACGTTGGCTCCAACGGTGGCACCAACGGAGAGTCCAACGCCAGCGCCAACCTCGGGTGGAAGAGCGGAGCCAACGGCCCCGATGCCGAGCCCAACGCTGGCTCTGACACCGCCACCGAGACCGGGCCCAATGTTGGCCCCGACGCTGAGTGCGACGCCGGCTCCGAGACTGGGGCCAAGGTCTCCTTCACCACCGGCTCCAAGAGCAGCGCCAACATCTTCTGCTGTGCCAGATCCAAGAGCAGCTCCAATATCAGCCCCAAGGTTGGAGCCGACATCGGCTCCGGCTGCCGCACCGAGGCCAACGTCCACCCTGATGCCAACTCCAGCAGAGACTTCAGCGCCAAGACCGTGTCCAACGCTGTCTCCGAGGCCACGGCCAACGCTCACTCCAAGACCAAGGTCAACGTTGGCCCCAACATTGCCTCCAAGACCATGTCCGATGGCAGCTCCAAGCCCAGGTCCAACGTTGGCTCCAAGACCAGGTCCCACACCAGCTCTAAGATCAGGCCCAATGTTGGCTCCAAGACCAGGTCCAACGTTGGCCCCGACGTTGCCTCCAAGACCATGTCCGATGGCATCTCCAAGACCAGGTCCAACATTGGCCCCAACACTGGCCCCAACGTTGCCTCCGAGAGCGTGTCCAATGGCAGCTCCAAGACCAGGTCCAACATTGACCCCAAGGCCAGCATTGATGCCAACGTTCGCTCCAATGTTGTCTCCAAGCCCAGCTCCAACACCAAGGTCAACACTGGATCCGCTGCTGGGGTCAACGTCGAGGCCAAGGCTGGGGCCACCACCAACGCCAAGGTCTCCGCTCCCTCCAACGCTGGCGCCAGGGAAGTCGAGACCGGGGTTGAAGGCTTCGGGGGGACCTGGGGGGGCTTCGGCCACCAACTGCTGCCGCAGGCACCAGGCTTCGGCCTCGCTGTGGGAGAAACAGGGCTTATGGGGTGGCCTTGGGCTGAGCTTGGACACCTGGGTCTCCTGGCTCTGGAAATGTGGGGCCACCTGGATCTCCTGGGGCCACCTGGACACCTGGGTCTCCTGGTCCTTGGAAAGGGGGGCCACCTGGATCTCCTGGGGCCACCTGGACACCTGGGTCTCCTGGTCCTTGGAAAGGGGGGACACCTGAATCCCTGGGTCTCCTCCACCTTAGAAAGTGGGGACACCTGGATGCCCTGGGACCACCTGGACCCCTGGGCCCACCTGGACACCTGGGTCTCGTGGCCCTGGAAATGTGGGGTCACCTGGATCCCCTGGGCCCACCTGGACCCCCTGGGACCACCTCAACACCTGGGACCCCTGGGCCCACCTGGACCCCCTGGGACCACCTCAACACCTGGGACCCCTGGGCCCACCTGGACACCTGGGTCTCCTGGCCCTGGAAATGTGGGGTCACCTGGATCTCCTGGGTCCACCTGGACACCTGGGTCTCGTGGCCCTGGAAATATGGGGCCACCTGGTTCTCCTGGGTTCACTTGGACACCTGGGTCTCCCAGTCCTTGGAATGTGGGGCCACCTGGACACTTGGGTCCATTTGGACACCTGGATCCCCTGGGCCCACCTGGACACCTGGGACCACCTCAACACCTGGGTCTTGTGGCCCTGGAAATGTGGGGTCACCTGGATCCCCTGGGACCACTTCAACACCTGGGATCCCTGGGCCCACCTGGACACCTGGGTCTCGTGGCCCTGGAAATGTGGGGTCACCTGGATCTCCTGGGTCCACCTGGACACCTGGGTCTCGTGGCCCTGGAAAATTGGGGTCACCTGGATCTCCTGGGTTCACTTGGACACCTGGGTCTCCCAGTCCTTGGAATGTGGGGCCACCTGGACACTTGGGTCCATTTGGACACCTGGATCCCCTGGGCCCACCTGGACCCCCTGGGCCCACCTGGACACCTGGGACCCCTGGACCCACCTGGGTCCACTCACCTGATGACGAAGTTGTGGGCGAGCAGGGCCGGGCCCTCGGGGCGCAGGCGGCTGTAGACCCAGGTCCAGCCCAGGCCGTCCTTGCGCTGGAGTCGCGTCACCAGCTCCCCCCGCGCGTCCGTCCCCGCGCCGGCTGTGGGGACACGGGGACATCAGGGGGGACATCGGGGGGGACATCAGGGGGGGACATCAGGGGGACATCAGGAGGGACATCAGGGGGACATCAGGAGGGACATCAGGAGGGACATCGGGGGGACAACTGGGATGGATGGGGACATGGGGACATCAGAGGGGACATTGGGATGTCAGTGGGGGCAACTGGGATGAGTGGGGACTTGGGGACGTCAACGGGGACAACTGGGGTGGGTGGGGACCTGGGGATGTCAATGGGGACAACTGGGGTTGGATGGGGTCTTGGGGACATCACTGGGGACATGGGGACACCTGGGATGGGTGGGGACTTGGGGACGTCAACGGGGACAACTGGGGTTGGATGGGGTCTTGGGGACATCACTGGGGACATGGGGACAACTGGGATGGGTGGGGACTTGGGGACGTCAACGGGGACAACTGGGGTTGGATGGGGTCTTGGGGACATCACTGGGGACATGGGGACACCTGGGATGGATGGGGATGTCAGTGGGGACATCAACGGGGACTTGGGGACACCAATGGGAACAACTGGGGTGGGTGGGGACCAAGGGAACCCCCAGGGTGATTGGGGTCACTCTTGGGGACATGGGAACCCCTGGTGACCTTGGGGACAGTTGGAGGGGAAACGGGGACCCCCGGGTGGCCTTGGAGAAGGTTGGAGGGGACATGCAGGCCCCCAGGTGACCCCCAAGTGACCTCAGAGCCCCCCAGGTGACCCCAGGTGCTCACCCAGGCGCAGGTGCTGGCGGGCAACGTGGCCGAGGTCCTCAGGGTGCAGGAGGCGATACCAGGAGCGGCCCAGGAGCTCCCCACGCCCGTAGCCCAGGTGAGTCAGGACGCTGCAGGGAGACACCTGTGGGTCCCTCACCTGCTCCTGGCCAGGTGTGCCCACGTCTGGATCTCCCTCTGGACACCTGGATCCCCACCTGGATCCCCCTCTTGGACACCTGGGACACCTTTTGGATACCTGGATCCCCCTCCTGGATCTCATCCTGGACACCTGGATTCCCACCTGAACACTTGGATCCCCATCCTGGGCACCTGGATCCCCTCCTGGACACCTGGATCACCCTCCTGGACATCTGGATCCCCATCCTGGACACCTGGATCCCCTCCTGGACACCTGGATCCCCACCTGGACACTTGGATTCCCCTCCTGGACACCTGGTTTCCCCTTCTGGACACCTGGATCCCCACCTGGACACCTGAATCCCCACCTGGACCTCATCCTGGACACCTGGATCCCCTCCTGGACACCTGGATCCCCCTCCTGGACACCTGATTTCCCCTTCTGGACACCTGGATCCCCTCCCAGATACCAGAATTCCCTCCTGGACACCCGACTCCCCCTCATGGACACCTGGATCCCCATCCTGGAAACCTGGATCCCCTCTTGGACACCTGGATTCGAACCTGGACTGCCTCCTAGATGCCTGGATCCCCTCTTGGACACCTGGATCCCTTCCTGGACACCTGGATCCCCACCTGGATCCCCTTCCTGGACACCTGGATCCCCATCTGGACCCCCTCCTGGACACCTGGATCCCCCTCCTGGACACCTGGATCCCCTCCTGAACACCTGGATCCCTTCCTGGACACCTGGATCCCCACCTGGACCCCCTCCTGGACACTTGGATCCCCTCTTGGACACCTGGATCCCCATCTGGACCCCCTCCTGGACACCTGGATCCCCCTCCTGGACACCTAGTTTCCCCCTCCTGAACACCTGGATCCCTTCCTGGACACCTGGATCCCCACCTGGACCCCCTCCTGGACACCTGGATTCCCCTCCTGAACACCTGGATCCCTTCCTGGACACCTGGATCCCTGCCTGGACCCCCTCCTGGACACCTGGATCCCCCTCCTGGACACCTAGTTTCCCCCTCCTGAACACCTGGATCCCTTCCTGGACACCTGGATCCCCGCCTGGACCTCCTCTTGGACACCTGGATGCCCTCTTGGACACCTGGATCCATTCCTGGACACCTGGATCCCCACCTGGACCTCCTCTTGGACACCTGGATGCCCTCTTGGACACCTGGATCCCCCTCCTGGACACCTGGTTTCCCCCTCCTGAACACCTGGATCCCTTCCTGGACACCTGGATCCCCAATTGGACCTCCTCTTGGACACCTGGATGCCCTCTTGGACACCTGGATCCCTTCCTGGACACCTGGATCCCCACCTGGACCCCCTCCTGGACACCTGGATTCCCCTCCTGAACACCTGGATCCCTTCCTGGACACCTGGATCCCCATCTGGACCCCCTCCTGGACACCTGGACCCCCTCCTGGACACCTGGACCCCCCTCCTGGACACCTGGACCCCCCTCCTGGACACCTGGATGCCCTCCTGGACACCTGGACCCCCCTCCCTGTCCACCTGGCTCCTCACCTGTCGGAGACGTCGAGCAGGGCGAGGTCGCGGGCGTGGCGGCTCTGGAAGGCCGGGAGGAGGAGGCAGTCGGGACAAGGCCAAGGTGGGGGGTCCAGGGGGGCGCAGAAGGCGACAAAGAGCCCCGGGAGGGCCCCAGGTGGCCCAGGTGGCACCTGGAAGCGGCCCCGCAGCAGCACCAACTTCCGCCCGGCGCTGGGGCGCCGCGAGGCCCGCGAGGTGGTGAAACGGCAGCGGAAGAGGCGCTCTGGGGAGGAGGGGGAGAGGGGCCCGTTGGTCCTTCTGGTTGTCCATCTGTCCCTCCCCACTCATCCCTCCATCCTTCTCCACCCTTCTCCATCCATCCATGACCTTCTCCATCCATCCATGACCTTCTCCATCCATCCATCCATCCATCCATCCATCCATCCATCCATCCATCCATCCTCCTCCCTCCATCCTTCTCCATCCATCCATGACCTTCTCCGTTGTTCTCCATCCATCCATGACCTTCTCCATCCATCCATCCATCCATCCATCCATCCATGACCTTCTTCGTTTTTCTCCATCCATCCATCCATCCATCCATCCATCCATCCATCCATCCATCCATCCATCCATCCATCTTTCCATTTGTCCATCCTTCTGTCCATCCATTCCCCTGTCCTCTCATCCTTCTGTCCGTCCATCCATCCATCCATCCATCCATCCATCCATCCATCCATCCATCCATCCATCCATCCATCCTTCTCCTTCTCCCTCCACCCTTCTCCATCCCCCCATGACCTTCTCCAACCTTCTCCATCCATCCATCCATGACCTTCTGCGTTGTTCTCCATCCATCCATCCATCCATCCATCCATCCATCCATCCATCCATCCATCCATCCTTCTCCTTCTCCCTCCACCCTTCTCCATCCCCCCATGACCTTCTCCAACCTTCTCCATCCATCCATCCATGACCTTCTCCGTTATTCTCCATCCATCCATCCATCCATCCATCCATCCATCCATCCATCCATCCATCCATCCATCCATCCATCCATCCTTCTCCTCCTCCCTCCACCCTTCTCCATCCCCCCATGACCTTCTCCGTTGTTCTCCATCCATCCATGACCTTCTCCATCCATCCATGACCTTCTCCATCCATCCATGACCTTCTTCGTTGTTCTCCATCCATCCATCCACCCACCCATCCATCCATCCTTCTCCTCCTCCCTCCACCCTTCTCCATCCCCCATGACCTTCTCCAACCTTCTCCATCCATCCATCCATGACCTTCTCCATCCACCCATCCATCCATCCATCCATCCCTCCTTCTCCTCCTCCCTCCACCCTTCTCCATCCCCCCATGACCTTCTCCATCCCTTCCCCCTCCTCCACCCCCACCCACCTGCCTGGGGGGTCCCGGGCAGGTTGAGCTGATGCCGAACCAGCGCGTGGTCGGCCGGATCCAGGAGGTCGTAGATGCTGTCACCCTGCGCCACCAGGTCCACCTGGATGGGGGAAGGGTTGGAGGATCAACACCAACCCCCAACCCCCAACACCAACCCCAAAACCCAACACCCCTCATCCTGCAGCACCAGAGCCACCATGGGGGGGACAATCAACACCCAACACCCAGCACCCAACACCCAGCACCCAAAACCCAACACCAGCACCCAGCACTCAACACCCCTCATCCTCCAGCACCAGGACCACCATGGGGGGGGACAACCAACACCAACACCCAGACCCAACACCCATTGTCTTGCAGCACCAGGACCACCATGGGGGGGACGACAGTCAACACCCAACACCAACACTCAACACTCACCACCCAACTCCCAACACCCAACACCCATTGTCTTGCAGCACCAGGACCACCATGGGGGGGACGACAGTCAACACCCAACACCAACACTCAACACTCACCACCCAACTCCCAGCACCCATTGTCTTGCAGCACCAGGACCACCACGGTGGGTCAATCGGGACCCAACACCCAACTCCCATCACCCTACAGCACCAGAACCACCACCACGGTTGGGAATCCTCACCCCGTACCCCCAGCACCCAACACCCATTGTCCTGCGGCACCAAGACCACCACTGTGGGGGGACAATCAGCACCCAACACCCCCACACCCAACATCCCTGCACCCAACACCCATCATCTTGCAGCACCAGGACCACCACCATGGTGGGTCAATCAGCTCCCAACACCCATCACCCTGCAGCACCAGGACCACCCACTCCCAGCACCCAACCACCCCTCACGCTGTCCCCACGGGCGGGTGCCCACCATGGAGTGCCCCAGGTGCTGCGCGACGTTGTCGGTGACGCCGACCAGCTTCCCCTCGCGGGTGACGGCCAACAGGAACCCTGGCAGCGATGCCACCAGGTCAGCCAACTCCGGTCCCCCCAGCAGCTCCATGGGTGCTCCCCGTGCTGGGCCTGCATGGGGACACACATCAGCACCCACCCACCGAGCGTCACCTCGCCCCACGCCGTCCCATCGCAGCCCTGGGGGCACCCAGCACCCGAAGTGTCACCTGTGGAGTCACCGGTGCCACCAAGAGCCTGGCCCGGAGCTGGCAGGACCCACGGCACCACCCACGTGGGCCCATGGATGTCCCTCTCCCTGATTCCTGGCTCCACCCTTGATCTCCAGCCCCAATCCCTGGTCCTTGTCCCTTGTTCCCGACCCAATTCCAACCCCAGTCCAAGTCCTGGGGGCTCGGCCACTGTCCCAGTCCCCCTGGCCCTGGTTCCTGGCCCCAATTTCTGTCCTGATCCCCAATCCTGATCATGAATCCTGGTCCCAATTCCAAGTCCCCCTGTCCCAGATCTGAGCCCCGGGCCCAGTCCTGGTCTTGGTCCTTGTCCCTGTCCCCATCCCCCTGTCCTTGTCCTGGTCCCCCCCTCCCAGCCCTGATCCCCGGTCCCTGGTCCCCATCCCAGCCCTGGTCTCCTGTCCCTGCTCCCCATCCCAGCCTGATCCCTGATCCCTGTCCTGATCTCCCCATCCCAACCCTGATCCCCATCCCTGTCCTGATCCCCATCCCTGTCCTGATCCCCGATCCCCGGCCCCGTTCCCCATCCCAGCCGCGATCCCGACCCCATTCCCCCGCCGCTGTCCGTGGTGCTGATCCCGGTCCCCCTGGTCCCCGCCTACGGTGCAGATCCCATCCGTGCCCGCTCCGGTCCCTCTCCCCATCCCGGTCCTTGTCCCGGTTCCCCCTGTCCCGATTCCCCCTGTCCCAGCCCTATTTCCCGATTCCTGTCCCGGTTCCCCCTGTCCCGGTTTCCCCTGTCCCAGCCCTATTTCCCGATTCCCCCTGTCCCGGTCCCCGCTGTCCCAGCCCTATTTCCCGATTCCTGTCCCGGTTCCCCCTGTCCCGGTCCCCGCTGTCCCAGCCCTATTTCCCAATTCCTGTCCCGATTCCCCCTGTCCCGGTCCCCGCTGTCCCAGCCCTATTTCCCGATTCCTGTCCCGGTTCCCCCTGTCCCGATTCCCCCTGTGCCAGCCCTGTTTCCCGATTCCTGTCCCGATTCCCCCTGTCCCGGTCCCCGCTGTCCCAGCCCTATTTCCCGATTCCTGTCCCGGATCCCCCTGTCCCGGTTCCCCCTGTCCCAGCCCTGTTTCCCGGTCCTTGTCCCGCTCCCCCCCCCTCCGGTCCCAGCTCCGCTCCCCGGTCCCTGTCCGCGGTGCTGAACCCTCTCCGCGGCCGCTGGCGGCGGTGCTGATCGCGGCCCCGTCTCCCGTCCCCATCCGCAGCGCTGATCCCACCCCAGCCCGCTCCGGTCCCTCTCCCCATCCCGGTCCCTCTGCCGGTTCCTTTCTCCCTCCCGGCGCCGCTACCGGCTCCTTTCTCCCTCCCGGTGCCGCTACCGGCTCCTTTCTCCCTCCCGGTGCCGCTACCGGCTCCTTTCTCCCTCCCGGTGCCGCTACCGGCTCTTTTCTCCCTCCCGGTGCCGCTGCCGGCTCCTGCCACCCCGCTTCCAGGCTGCTCCCAACGCGGTTCCATCTCTCCGTGGCTGCTGAGCCCTCTCCCCCGCTCCCAACAGCAGTTCCCGTCCCCTTCCTCATGCTGGTGCCCGGTCTCATCCCAGTGCCACCCTCTCAGCCCAGTGCCATCCTCTCATCCCAGTGCCATTCCCAGCTCCCATCCTGCTGCTGATTTCTGGTCTCATCCTGGTGCTGATGCCCGGTCCTCTACCTATGCTTGGTCCCATCCCAGTGCCCAGTCCCATCCTGGTTCTTTTCTCATTCCCATCTTGATACTGGTGCTCGGTCCCATCCCAGTGCCCGGTCCCATCCTGGTTCCTTTTCTCATTCCCATCCGATGCCCGGTTCCATCCTGATACCACTGCCTTGTCCCAAAGATGCTTGTTCCCAGTACGATACCGGCTCCCAGTCCCACCCGATGCTCATTCCCATCACGATACCAGTTCCCAGTCCCACCCAATGCCCGTTCCCATCACGATACCGGTTCCCAGTGCCACCCGATGCTTATTCCCAACACGATACCAGTTCCCAGTGCCACCTGATGCCCGTTCCCAGTCCCATCCGATGCCCGTTCCCATCACGATACCGGCTCCCAGTCCCACCTGATGCTCATTCCCATCACGATACTGGCTCCCAGTCCCACCCGATGCCCATTCCCATCACGCTACCGGTTCCCAGTCCCACCTGATGCCCGTTCCCAGTCCCACCTGATGCCCGTTCCCATCACGATACCGGCTCCCAGTCCCACCTGATGCTCATTCCCGTCACGATACCGGCTCCCAGTCCCACCCGATGCCCATTCCCATCACGCTACCGGCTCCCAGTCCCACCTGATGCTCATTCCCATCATGATACTGATTCCCAGTCCCACCCGATGCCCATTCCCATCACGATACCAGTTCCCAGTCCCACCCGATGCCCGTTCCCATCACGATACCGGCTCCCAGTCCCAACCAATGCCTGTTCCCATCACGATACTGATTCCCAGTCCCACCCGATGCCCATTCCCATCACGATACCAGTTCCCAGTCCCACCCGATGCCCATTCCCATCACTCTACCGCCTCCCAGTCCCACCCCACACCCAATCCCGCTGCGATACCTCTCCCCTCTCCCCTTTCCCCAGCCCGCTCCTCGCTCCCATCCCCATCCCCTCTTCCCAAGGCAGCGGCTCCGTCCCATCCCGTCCCATCCCGTCCCGTCCCGTCCCGTCGCGTCCCGTCGCGTCGCGTCCCGTCCCGCGGCGGCCGGACGCACCCGGGCGAAGGCAGGCGCCCTTGCGGGTGTAGATGCAGGCGAGGGCCATGACGTGCAGGTAGGAGAGGCGCGGGCGGTCGCCCTCGGGCAGCGGGAGGAGGTCTCGCAGGGCTCGGATCTCGGCGTTGATCTGGTCCCTCCGCGCCTTGGAGGCGCCCTTGGTGGAGCGGAGCATCCTCGCGCCGCGCCGCCGCCCGCCCGCCCCTTATATGGACCTGGCTGCCCCTTACGTCACAGCTACGTCACCGGACCCCCCCCCCCCCCCCCCCCCTCCTCCTCCTCCTCTCCCCGCCCATTCGCAGCGTTGGGGTTTTAGGGGGGGGGGGGGGGGGAGGTTGAGGTAGCGTCAGCGTTGACGCGAACACGCGCGGGACGTAAAGGGAGGAGGGGGGGGGACACGCACGCGGGGAAGGGGGGGGGGGGGGGGGGGAGGAGCCCCGCGGCTTCGAACCGAAATAGGAGATGGCGAGAGGTGGGGGGGTGGGGTCGGGGGAGGGGTGGGGATGGGGAGAAACCGCCCCCCCCCCCCCCCCCCCCCCCAAAATCACCATCATCACCCCCCCTTCTTCCCCATCCACCACCTGTAGAGGGGGGGTGTCAATGGGGAGGGGGGGGAGTCAAGGGATGGAGGGAGGGGTGGGTGGAGGGGTCAATGGAAGGGTGGAGGGGTCAATGGAAGGGTGGAGGGGTCAATGAAGGGATGGAGGAAGGAAGGGAGTGGTCTATGGAGGGTTGGAGGGGTCAATGGAAGGGTGGAGAGGTGGAGGGGTCAATGGAAGGGAAGAGGGGCCAACGGAAGGGTGGAGGGGTCAATGGAAGGATGGATGGATCGATGGAAGGGTGGAAGGGTCAATGGAAGAATGGAAGGGTCAATGGAAGGGTGGAGAGATGGAAGGGTCAATGGAAGGGAAGAGGGGCCAACGGAAGGGTGGAGGGGTCAATGGAAGGATGGATGGATCGATGGAAGGGTGGAAGGGTCAATGGAAGAATGGAGGGGTCAATGGAAGGGTGGAGAGATGGAAGGGTCAATGGAAGGGAAGAGGGGCCAACGGAAGGGTGGAGGGGTCAACGGAAGGGTGGAGGGGTCAATGGAAGAATGGGGGGGGTCAATGGAAGAATTGAGGGGTCAATGGAAGGGTGGAGAGATGGAGGGGTCAATGGAAGGGAAGAGGGGCCAATGGAAGGGTGGAGGGGTCAATGGAAGGTTGGAAGGGTCAATGGAAGGGTGGAGAGATGGAGGGAGGGGTCAATTGAAGGGAAGAAGGGCCAATGGAAGGGTGGAGGGGTTAATGGAAGGGTGGAAGGGTCAATGGAAGGGTGGAGAGATGGAAGGGTCAATGGAAGGGAAGAGGGGCCAACGGAAGGGTGGAAGGGTCAGTGGAAGGATGGAGGGGATTGATGGAAGAATTGAGGGGTCAATGGAAGGGTGGAGAGATGGAGGGGTCAATGGAAGGGAAGAGGGGCCAACGGAAGGGTGGAGGGGTCAATGGAAGGATGGAGGGATCGATGGAAGGGTGGAAGGGTCAATGGAAGAATGGAGGGGTCAATGGAAGGGTCAACGGAAGGGTGGAGGGGTCAATGGAAGAATGGAGGGGTCAATGGAAGGGTGGAAGGGTCAATGGAAGGGTGGAGAGATGGAGGAAGGAGTCAATGGAAGGGTGGAAGGGTTAATGAAGGGATGGAGGAGTGGAGGGAGTGGTCTATGGAGGGATGGAGGGGTCAATGGAAGGGTGGAGGGGTCAATGAAGGGTGGAGAGATGGAGGGATGGATGGAGGAGTCAATGGAAGGATGGAAGGGTCAACAGAAGGATAAAGAGGTCAATGGAGGGATGAAGGGATGGAGGGAGGGGTCAATGGAAGGGCAAGAGAGTCAATGGAAGGGTCAATGGAGGGATAGAGATGAAGGGAGGGGGTCAATGGAAGGATGAAGGGGTCAATGGAAGGGTGGAGGGATGGGCCAAGGTGTCAATGGAAGGATTTAGAGATGGATGAAGAATGGAGGGTGAAGGGATGGGTCAACGGAAGGATGGAGGAACGGATGGATGGATGGAGGGGTCAATGGAAGGGTGGAGGGGTCAACAGAGGGGCAAGTGAGGGGTCAATGGAAGGGTGGGAGTTCAAGGGAGGCTCAAGAAATGGACCAGGGGACAGAAGGATGGATGGAGGGGTCAATGGATGGATGGAGGGGTCAATGGATGGATGGAGGGGTCAATGGACAGGTGGAGGGTCAAGGGAAAGCGGAGGGGTCAATGGGGGTAGAGGGGGCTCAAGAGATGGATGGAGGGGTCAACAGGGGAGTGGAGAGGTCATTGAGGGAGTGGAAGGGGTCAAGGGGTTGAGGGTCAACAGGGGGGTGGAGGGGTCATTGAGGGGGTGGAAGGGGTCAAGGGGTTGAGGGTCAATGGGGATTGAGGGGTCATTGAGGGAGTGGAAGGGTCAAGGGGTTGAGGGTCAATGGGGGGGTGGAAGGGTCATTGAGGGAGTGGAAGGGGTCAAGGGGTTGAGGGTCAACAGGGGGGTGGAGGGGTCATTGAGGGGGTGGAAGGGTCAAGGGGTTGAGGGTCAATGGGGGTTGAGGGGTCATTGAGGGGGGTGGAAGGGTCAAGGGGTTGAGGGTCAACAGGGGGTGGAGGGGTCAATGGAGGGATGGAGGCACCAAAGGGGGGTCCAAGGGATGGACAGAGGGGTGGAGGGGGTCAATGGAAGGACAGATGGATGGACAGATGGACAACAAGCGGCCAGAGGGGTCAAGGACCGTCTGGACAGACGGACGGGTCAATGGGAGGTTGGAGGAGCCAACGGTGAGTGAAGGGGGGGGGGGAGGAGGGAGTGGGAGGAGGGATTGGGGGGTGGGGGGATGGACAGACAGACATGGGGGTCAATGGGGGTCAACGGGGGATGGACAGACGGACGGGGAGGTCAGTGTGGGGGAGGGTTGGGTGAAGGGTCAATGGGGGGGGGACAGACGGACGGACTGGGGGGGGCCATGGGGGGTGGGGGACAGACAGAGCGGGGGGGGGGGGTGTCAATGGAGGGGACAGACAGACAGAAGGGGGGGGTCAATGGGGGGGGATGGACAGACAGACAGACAGACAGAAGGGGGGGGTCAATGGGGAGATGGATGGATGGATGGATGGGTGGATGGACGGACACACACACAGACAGAAGGGGGGATCGATGGGGATGGATGGACAGACAGACAGCTGGGGGTGTCAATGTGGGGGGGTGGACAGACAGACAGACAGACCAAGGGGGTCTGTAGGGGTGATGGACAGACAGACAGACAGACCCCGGGGGGGGGATCAAGGGAGGGGATGGACAGACAGATGAGGGGGTCAATGGGGGGGGGGGACGGGGGACAGACAGACCAAGGGGGTCTATA